>JACXGJ010003700.1:0-51473 GCA_016801105.1 Esox niger | reverse complement strand
CGCCCTCTGTTTCCCCGACTCCGGGCTCTCCAAGCATGTCCCAGACAGCGCAAATCATCTGCCGCCCTCTGTTTCCCCGACTCCGGGCTCTCCAAGCATGTCCCAGACAGCGCAAATCATCTGCCGCCCTCTGTTTCCCCGACTCCGGGCTCTCCAAGCATGTCCCAGACAGCGCAAATCATCTGCCGCCCTCTGTTTCACCGACTCCGGGCTCTCCAAGCATGTCCCAGACAGCGCAAATCATCTGCCGCCCTCTGTTTCACCGACTCCGGGCTCTCCAAGCATGTCCCAGACAGCGCAAATCATCTGCCGCCCTCTGTTTTACCGACTCCGGGCTCTCCAAGCATGTCCCAGACAGCGCAAATCATCTGCCGGGATATAATCTCACCCACGCAGATTCGAGTAAAGGAGGTAACGAGAAAATAGAGTGGAGGCGCACTCTGTCTCTAAATAAACAAAGGTTGCTGCACTGATGTCACAGTGTTGGTAAAATCATGCAGTCCTCACTTGGAGACATTCATTAACTGTGAACAGTTTTATTCACCGCGGGAGTTTTCCTCATTCATTCTGGTGGCCGTGTACATCCAGCCTCAGGCTTGTGTTAGTGAGGTGTTACTATAGCTGGCTGATCAGATAACTAATGTGGAGAAACAACATCCAGACTCCCTGCTTATTATTCCCGGGGACTTCAACAGACCAATCTTCAGCCCTGAACTTCCAAAACACAGAGTATATTAAGTGTCCCACCAGGGAATCTAACACATTGGACCACTGCTACACAGTATGAAAGGATGTCTATCACTATGTCCCCCATGCAGCTCTGGGACTGTCTGATCACTGTTTGCTTCACCTAATCCCAACCTACAGGCAGACATTACAATCTGCTAAACCTGTGGTCAAGTCTGTAAAACGATGGACCAATGAGTCTAAGGTGGAATTACAAGCCTGCTTCATTCTACTGATTGGAGTGTCTTTGAGGCTGCAGCCACAGACCAATGTGAACTCACTGACACTGGGACATCTTACATCAGTTTTTGTGAAGACGTGTGTGCTGACAAAAAACTTCCGCACATACTGCAATCAAAGACTCTGGTTTACAGCAAGTGGAGACAGAAACCTGTACAACCAGGCCGGAAACACACGTCAAACACAAGTCAAAGCAGCAAAGAGCTATGCTGAAAAACTGGAAAACAACATCATAGCCAATGACCCCTTGTCAGTGTGGAAAGGCCTGCAGGTACTCACCAACTACAGGAGACCATCCCCCCACACTGCTGGATCTCAACATCTGACTGATGAGCTGAATGTTTTTTTTAATTGTAGGTTTGAGGGGCCCCCAGTCACACCTCTCCCCCACTCCAGCACAATCTTCAAACAGTCACCTTCCCCCACTGCCACACTGTCACCTCCACTCCTAAGTTGTTTAACACATCTTGATGTGAATACCAGGAAATGAAAGCTGAAATTCTGAACTCTTGTCTCATACTCATCATTTGATCTTAAACCCAAATGTCTTCAGTGACCATCAGAGGAAGGAATTTGTCTTGCCGTTGCAATACTTTTGGAGGGGACTGTGGATCACATCCACTGTCATATAAATAACAATAATACTTATTTCCAGCACCCTTTATACCCTGCTCATTGCACTACTGTCTCACCAGTCTTACTATGTTGTTGTTTGGTTTATTTTGTGTATTTATGTGTACTGTATATTGCAGTCGGTGACTCTTGTTGAGTGTCCTTTGTTTAGGCTTTTATGAGTAAGCACATATATAATCCAGAGTCAAATTCCTCGTATGTCTACACATACCTGGCAAATAAAGCTGATTTTGATTAGAAATTATTATTTAAGTGTGTCAGTTATTTTCCCCCTATTAATTTCTCACTCACAATTCAAACTCTCTGTTTCTCAATCAACAGACTTAAATCCCGGCTATCTGTGGGAAGCACCTCCACTCCTCTGCAGAAGATCTCTCCAGAATTCTCTCAACTCAGTCCCGCCCAGACCCCCACACACTCTGGTGACATCCACACCCCTTCACGCAGCCTCAGCCTTGCACACACACCCTCCAGCATTCACTCAGAAAGATCCAACCACACACTGACAGCCTCCCCCAGTATTATCCCCATGGACACTGGCTCTCATCGACTCTGCCAATTAGACAGGTCCGTGGACACATCCAGTCAGCACAGCACATCGGCAAACTCTACTGGACGGCCTGTCCGGAACTGGATCCGCTCAGAGCCCCTTCCTCGACCCAGCTTTGAACCAAAGAATCTGCTCAGCCTGTTCGAAGAAACAACTGCTTCGTTGGATGGAGAACCCTGAGAATGAGACTGTCAGTAATGTTTGTAACAATGACAGACAAACTCCATCTTTTCATTCTAACAGACAAAATGGCTGCTGTGATTTATTGACATGCTTGCTTTGTTCTCAATTTCTGTTTCCTATTCGTGTTATAAACAAAAACAGTTGCTTTGCTAAAAAGTGGCCACTTGTCAAGCAATATTCCTTGGCATGTTCTTATGTGAACGTGTTCTTGCTTGCATTGAGAAAGTGTGCGAAGGGATTAGCCCATACGGTATTCCGTTAATGTGTATTTGATGTCTAAAAATACTTTGCTGTCCATACTTTGATGAAGAGCATGATACAATTTGCTCATATTATTTGTTATCCATACCCCTCAATGCCAATTAAAAATGTTGGAATTCATTACATGTTCATTTTCAGACACGTATTCTATAACAATGAGAATTGTAATTTCCCATTCAGAATCCTAATTTCTAAAACGCCTGAATATAAAAGTTTCACCCTTGGTTTACTATAGTGTGAGCTAGTACGTGTACACAAACACGTCTCGACCTATGGCCTGTGGTAAATCTCCAACTCGCTAGGTGGCGTTAAATGATTCGCTTTTCCCACAATGTCGCAGCACGAAGAAGATCCACCACCTGACAACAAAGTGTTTATATGAAATGTTCCTCTAAAATGTTTGTCTAGGTCTTAAGATTGAATTAAAAAAATCGTCCAGATGGTGTGAGCATACGCAAAACCTAACACGAGAGTCGGGTTTGTGATTAACTTGCATTACGGGCGGATTCCAACGAATGAGTGAAAGGAGATATCAAATGGGTAATGTTTTTTTTTTTTTTTACAATTGCTAGTGTAATCGTTCTCCACAAACTGCATCTCGTAACATTCTAATGTACGTGTTTGTGTTATTTCCTCGAAGGTCTTTAGTCTTTTCCCCCCACTACCGTAGCTTGAACAGAACAATATGTAATGTTTTACGTCACGTGATTTTATATTAACACGGACATTTTTACAAGTTTAGAATGGGATAGAGTGGAATGTAAGACAAAATGTACATTCGTGGTCAATTCGTAAAGCGCACTATTGTATTCTTTCAAACAGATGTCGTCATGTTTCAGGATGTTGTTCATCCTGGAATTAACGTAAAATACTGTTGGACTTTTGTCACTATTAAAACCTACTGTATAGTAAGTTTGGTTTTAGACCCCTGATCCTTCGCTATCTAACATTATTCGCCCAGAATCCAACCTGCTACTTGATTGAGTCAATGTTAAATAAAATAACTAATAAAGGCTTTCATAGTACATAGACACAGGTGACAAAATAAAGGAAAATGCCTGAATAAAAGAGATGAGGAACATAACCGGAAATTAGAAATCAGAAAGCAGTTTATTGCCAAGTTGCACAACTAAAAAGGAAATTGTTCTGGGCGTTTGTGCAACAATTTATACAAAATGAATAAGGGGAAATAAGAACAGTTGACTGAGCATTAAATAGTAGACTGGGCATTCATAAATTACAAAAAATATCTAAAAAGTATATGTCAGCCGCAGGATTTTGACCAGTTGCGGGTTGTGTATGTATGTGGGGTGCAGGCTATAGTCAATTTGGTTCTGGGGGCATGTTCATGAGGCCTACTGCTGTAGGAAAGAAACTTGTTGTGGTGAGAGGTTTTGGTCATGAATGACCTCCGCCTTCTGCCTGAGTGGAGAGCCTTGAGTAGTCAATTTCCAGTGTGAGAGGGGTCAGCCCCAATTAATCGATTTCAAATTAGAGATGTGCATGACAAATGTTTTCACTATCGATAATTCCTCAGCTTTTGTCGACGAAGAGTCGACCCCACCCACTCGCGCAAAAAAGAGAGGTTATAAATGAAAAAAAATGAATGTAATACATTAATAACAAAAATGTTATGAAACATTAGACGATGTCTGTATTATAATGATAATTATTGTAATTCTTATTCTTGTTTCGGGAAGTAGACGAGTAGGCTGACTTTGTTCACTATCAGGCCCGCAGATGAGAACCATTTCAACGAGTAGGCTACAGATGTTGCCAGGATGCACAGGACTGCTTTCACTATACGTGACAGTTTCCTGTATTTGGCCGTTGGACAGAATTGTTTAGTCTATAGGAAAAAACTCGTTGCTACTGCCTCCAAGTGAGTCACCTTGTAACCTTCAAAAATTTGATTAACTTGTCGATAAATCCCATCATTGTCGAAATGTCGACAATTCGATTATTTGTTCACACCCCATAATTCAAATGTCTCCATACAGGAGTACTTCATGATACAGTTTAGCAATTAACACCCTGTCATGCTCTGTGGGATGTATACAAATTCTGCATAGGCCTTATTGATCTAGATTTGGAAAACAAATATTTTCTCAACAAGTGGGCGAGTGCATGTGTGGCTTACACCAAGAGAAAGATACAAATCTAAATGCTTGACCTCTACAGTGAAGGCATCCAGAGGAACTGCTCTGCTGTGGGGTGCATTGTCCTGGCATGGCCTGGGTCGACTTGTCCACTTAGAGGGAAGGTTCACTGCAAATCATTACAACGCTATTCTGAGTGATCCCCTTAATGCTATGGGGAACCCTTTATGTCCTTATCGGAGTAATCTTTCATGAGGGATAACTGAACGGTTTGATGAGTAGAGGAAGGATATTAATCATATGTTATGGCCTTTGCTGTCACCGGATCTTAACCGAATTGAACACCTATGACAGATGTTGGACCGTGCTCTCCACCACCATAATTAAAATAACAAATAAGGGAAAATGCAGTACCAGTGAAAAGTTCGGAAATACTGGGTTCATTCAAGGGTATTTCATAATTTTTGCCACATTGTAAAATAATAGTGAAGACCTCAAAACTATGAAAAAAGATACAGAATCCTGTAGCATCTCAAAAAGGGTTCAAAATCCATTTATATTTTGGATGCTTCAAAGTAGCCACCCTTTGCCTTGAACACATCCCACTCTTTGCAATCCCTCTACCAGATGCATTTCAATTAACAGATGTGCCTTGTCAAAGGTAATCAGTGGAAATTCTTTCCTTGAAATATCAATCAGGTGTGTGCTGTGACAAGATAGGGTCAGTATACAAAAGACCACCATTATGTCTGTACTGTAGTAGTCCATATTATGGTAAAAACAGCTCAAATAAGCTAAGAACAATTAGAGTCCATTATTACTTAAGGCATTAAGATAAGACAATCTGGAAACTTTCAAGAAATCTGAATGTTTGTTCAAGAACAGTCACACAAACCATCAAGCGGTATGATGAAACTGTCTCTCAGGAGGACTTCCATTCGGAAGATATAGCCAGAGGTAGCTCTGCTGAGGAGGTTAAGTTAATTAGTGTTAACAGCTTCAAAAATCATTAATTGACTGCACCTCAGATTGTAGCCCAAATTAATGCTCCACAGAGTTCAAGTAACTGACAAATCTCAACATTAAGTTTTCCTTGGAGACTGTGAATCAGGCCTTCATGGTCAAATTGCTGCAAATAAACCACTACTGAAGAAAAACGATAAGAAGATACTTGATTTAGCCCAAAACACAAGAAATTTAGATTTGACTGGTGGAAATCTGTCCTTTGGTCTGATGAGTCCAAATTAGAGATACTTGTTTCATACAACTGCATCTTTGTGAGATGCAGAGTGGGTAAAAAGAGGATCTCTTCATACAGTGGGTATATGCAGTTTACACACCCCTGTTAAAATGACAGGTTTTTGTGATTTGACAAAATTTGACAAAGAAAACATGTCAGAACTTTTTCCACCTTTAATTTAACCTATAACGTGAACAATCAAATTGCAAACAAACTGAAATCTTTGAAGGGGAAAAAACTCACAACCTGGTTGCATAAGTGCGCACACCCTTAAACTAATACTTTGTTGAAGCGCCTTTTGATTTTATTACAGCAGGCAGTCTTTGAGTAGGAGTCTAATAGCATGGCACATTTTGATGTGGCAATATTTGCACACTCTTCTTTGCAAATGCACTCCAAATCTGTCAGATTGCGAGGACATCTCCTGTGCACAGCCATCTTCTGATCACCCCACAGATGTTCAATTGGATTCAGGTCTGGGCTCTGGCTGAGCCATTCCCAAAAATTAATCTTCTGGTGAAGCCATGCATTTGTGAATTTGGATGTGTGCTTTGGTTTGTTATGCTGAAAGGTGAACCTCTTCATCTTTCTTATGGATGCCTGAAGGTTTTGAGTCAAATTGCCTGGTATTTGGAATTGTTCATAATTCCCTCCAACCTGACTATGGCCCCTGTTCCAGCTGAAGTAAAACAGCCCCAAAGCATGATTCTGCCACCACCATGCTTCACTGTGGGTATGGTGTTCTTTGGGTGATGTGCAGTGATGTTTTTGTGTCAAACATACCTTTTGGAATTATGGTCAAAAAGTTCAACCTTGGTTTCATCAGACCATAACCCATTTTTCCACAGAGCTTTTGGGAGACTTGATGTTTGTTTTTCCTAACTTTTTTGCAAACTTGGCTTGGATGTTTTTCTTTGTAAGAAAAAGGTTCCGTCTTGCGACCCTACTCCAAAGCCCATTCATATGAAGAATATGGGAGATTTTCACATGTAGCACACAGCCAGTACTGTATGCCACTTAGAAGTCTCCCTGACTAGTTTTTTCTTGTCTTCATCAATTTTGGAGGGGCGTCCAGTTCTTGGGAATGTCTCTGTTATGCCATATTTTCTACACTTGATGATGACTGTATTCACTGTGTTCCATGGTAAATCTAATGCTTTGAAAATTATTTTGTTCCCTTCTCCTGACTGATATCTTTCAACAATGCGATCTTTCTGATGCTTTGGAAGCTCTCTGCGGACCATGGCTTTACTCTTAGATGCAACTAAGAAAATGTCTGGAAAATCTTACTATAACAGCTGAACTTTATTTGTGATTAATCAGAGTCACTTTAAATTATGGCAGGTGTGTATTGACTTGTATTTAACATGAGTTTGAATGTGATTGGTTCATTCTGAACACATCCACATCCCTAATTATAAGAGGATGTGCACACTTATGCAACCAGGTTATTGTAGGTTTTTATTTTTCATTTTTACTCCTTGTAGATTTCGAGTTAGTTTTTCAATTGAATTGTTCACATTATTAGTCACATTGAAAGTGGAAGAAGTTCTGACATGATTTATCTTTGTCTCAGTCTTTTACATCACAAAAATCTGGCATTTTTACAGGGGTGTGTAGACTTGTTATGTACACTGTACGTGGTTCCCACTGTAATGCATGTAGAAGGAGCTGTAATGGTGTGGGGATGCTATTCTGGCGAAACTCTCATTGGTACGTTTAGAATTCAAGGCACACTCACCCAACTTGACTACCACTGCCTGCGATATGCCATCCCATCTTGTTTGCTCTTATTGGGCCTATCATTTGATTCTTAACAGGACAATAACCCCAAGGGGGGGAAGTATTTAATCCCCTGCGGATTTTGTTTGTTTGCCCACTGACAAAGAAATGATCAGTCCATCATTTTAATGTTAGGTTTATTTGAACACTGAGGGACAGAATAACAAAAGAAATTGAGGAAAACACATGTTAAATGTTATAAATGTATTTACATTTTAATGAGGGAAATAAGTATTTGGTCCCCTCTCAATCAGAAAAATGTCTGGCACCCAGGTGTTTTTTATACATGTAACAAACTGAGATTAGGAGCACAGGGAGTTATAAAAATGCAAATCAATTTATTTGCATGTTTTGTGTGGAATGGATAACCTTTCAGACAATTTTAAAAAGTAGTGCGTATGGGTCTGTACTTTTTTGTCATAGAGTATTTTGGAGTGATTTCCTGCAAGACACGGTTTATTTTAGTTTTGAGGTCTGCACATAAGAAATATGCCAACAATAGAAATGCACTACAGAGTTCAAATGCATGACACATTGCTAAGACTAATCTATATGTGTAAATTATATAATGTAATCATAATTTATATAAAGTCAGGTGGCTATTGGCTTAACCTACCCCAAAGAAAACATTTTGGATATTTGTGTAGTAGTCCACACAGCTACATGGATACAATTTCATGTTCAAATTGGGTCGTCACTTTGTTGCTTTCAGGACCACAAATGTAATCTGTAAGATTCTTAAAACTAAATTCACTTTAATTCATATATAGTGTAAGCTTAACACAATTAATTCATTTAACTTTTTGAACATATACTTGTTATACCAGACAGGCATTCATCTGCTTTTTCCCTTCACAGATTCCATGAAATGGAATTTCTACCTAAATATTTGATCTACTTATTATTTTTTGTCTCAACACTTTGGCTTGGATTACCCCACTGACCTCTAACGATTGTCTTACTGTGCATTTCTAGTGTGGATTTGTACAAGCTTTGAGCCTCATCTATCAAGTAAAGAGAAACCTTCAGAAGATGTCTAAAATTGAGCGTCTGAATGCCCGTGTGGCCAAGCTACTGACTGTAGCTGTGAATGAGGTTCTGGAGGTGGTGAAAGAGACAGTGTCTGAATACCAGGAGAAAACCGCCAGGACTCAGAGAGAGAATGTCAGTCTACGGAGGAGACTGCAGGAACTCCAGGACAAGATGAAGAGGGAGAGCACAGGTGACCTTTTTAATATTTGTGACCAAAATAGTAAATGTAATTAATATATCACACCAACATTTTCCATAATCCCAAACTGTAAAGACAATTCTATTTGGAATTTTTTTACATGGAATCCTGTAGCAACCATAAAGTATGAAACAGATCAACATTAACTATTTCCCTTGATGACAACTTTGCAATTCTATCAACCAGATTTTTGATGCATTTCAATTAACAGGTGTACCCTGTTAAAGGTGAATCTGTTGAATTTCTTTTGAGACTATCAATCAGTTGTGTGCTGTTATAAGATAGGGTCAGTATACGGAAGACTGTCATTATGTCTGTACTACAGGAGTCCATTTTATGGTAAGGACAGCTCAAATAAGCAAAGAGAAGCAACAGTCCATCGTTACTTAAGGCATGAAGATCAGTCAACTTTGAGAGTTTGTTGAAGTGCTGTGACACAAACCATCAATCCTTTTAAAGAATGGTTGTAATTTGCCAATGGGTAGCAATAATACATTTGACATTGACTCTTTCTTTAAACATATTCATGTTAATATGTATGCTGTGGATATTGTATCAAACCACCCAGGCAAATCAACAATACATTTTTCCTTCTTAAAAGAGCCACAGGACAGGCAGGAAACTGCTCAGAGTTGTCTCTGTGAGGCAGTTGTTGAACAGCAACAGACTTAATTGAGGGTAATAGTAGAAAACAGAGAATGCACAATAGTGACCGGACGCACTGATGATTTAAATGATAGTGAAAATAATTGAATAATTCACATTTTTACAAAATATGGACCAACAAGGCACCAACTAAATACTTATATTGGCTTAAATGCAATACTTTTTCTTTAGGACAAATCGAAGACTAAACATCACTCAGCAACTGCCAACCTTTTTTCAAGCATTGGAATGGCTGCATCATGATAGTTTTGCATGACATCAACAAGGCTGAAGATTTTTTCAGGATGAATATTAACAGAGTTAAGACGTGGCAGAATACTTACCAAGAACAAAGTAGATATTCTTGAATGGCCAAGTTGCCTTTTACTTAAATCCATTCCAAAATATATGGTTAGACTTGATGGGCACAATCCATTTATAAAGAGTTCTTAGAGACATCAGTTGTTATTTTTCTACCACTATCAAAATGTTTGTTTTGGAAATGCAGGAACATGTGAAAAAGAATGTGAAAACATCTACTGTAATACTTTGCTATAAACAACTGTGAATGTTGTTCATATTCACAGGTGCTGGACAGACACTGGGTGTACAGCTTGAGATGCAGAATTGTAAACAGGAGTTTTCCCTGGTTGAGGACAATGAACTATTCCCATCTGAAGAGGAGTTAACTGAGATTCTGTCACCAGAAACCCAGGATGGACTTACAGGTGAAAGACCTTTTGAAAGCCAGGCTTTTGCCTTTCCCACTCCTCTAAGTTTGAAAAAGAACAGATCAGTCCACTCAGCATGTGGTCCAAGGAGCATGCGAATTGAAGAGTGTCGAGAGCTGACCACACTGAGTCAAGAACCGGATCTTAAATCTGACATAGGACACGATACACTTGTGAAGGAGCATCACACTCCAGATGCTGATACTGCTCTGTCAGAAAGCCTATCGAATCATATGAACACCATTAACACAGCTTCTCACTCACATTTCCCAAACAGTTCCCCTCAGGCCTCTCAACCCCTGTTGACTTTTGAGGAGATCAAAACGGAATCAGAAGTGGAGGAATATGCCACATATTCAACACCAAAGCATTTTTACAATGGTGCAGGCACAAGCCATAGTTTACCACAGACCGATCTCAACGGAGAGCCTCTTCAACCAAACTCAGGGTCTTATGAACTGGTATGCTTCCAGCCAAACGGCTCGGGGGAACCATTTGCACTGGGAAACAATACTGAATTGGCATTGGACCGATTTGAAGAAGAGCACAACACCCTTCCTTTCAGGAAATCTTTTGGTGGCGCGGGCGGCTTGAGAATACTCCAGCGACATCTCAGTAGAGAAAAGCGCTACTGCTGCCCTCTGTGTGGCCGTTGCTTTAGTCATGCAGGTGACTTTAAAAAACACAAAAGGGTCCACACTGGTGAGAAGCCATATTGTTGTTCAGTGTGCGGAAAGCGCTTCAGTCAGTCAGGCTACCTGAAAATACACCAACGGTACCATACTGGAGAGAGGCCGTATGGCTGTACTCAATGTGGGAAACGTTTCAGTCACTCTAGTAATTTCAAGAAGCACCAGCTGACTCATCTGGGATCAGTGCCATGATGTATGAGAACATAAGGGGTCAGCTGAGAACTGTGTATGACTTCCCCCTAATCTTAAAGTGGTCAGTTTTGAGTGTATTGTGGGAACAGTTAGTAAGAGCATCGCTTTCTTTATGTTTGAATTGATGTACAGTATTTACTAATTGTTGTTAGTGTTTTTATGATTTGGAGAAAAATAATGAAACTGGAAAGCTGGTTTTGACATTTCTAACGTTGGTACAATAAATGCACAAGTGCACATTTTACTGTATCATTCCTGACAATGTGAGTTGGGGGGTCTTCCTATTTTGTCTATAGTCACGGGTTGAGTTTCCAGTTAACATGTATTCCCAGCTGGGCAGCTTTAAATGAAGAGACAAGGATACTAACAAATCAAAGTAATATCCTCTTCAACTGGCCTCTTATTCTAGCTTTTACTTTTAACACTGGTGGGAATCATAGAAGTCACTACAACCAGCTCTAGGATAGCCTAACTCTACTAAAACTGGAGGTTCTGTTGGCAATGTCCATGCTGAGTAGATGTGGCTTTCATTCTGCTTCCTTCTGTGTCTGCTACTTCCATGTATGCCAAGCCACACCGAAATAGAGTGAGACACGGCATAATTAGCTGGCCCAGCTCAGCTATGACAGTTAAAGGAGCACACTGCTTAACCCTAACCTCTGGAGAGGCCGCCATTGAGCCCTCTCACTCTGGCCTGTTACTGACCTCTCACACTAGCTACTACTTAACCTTCTTCTGTATGTTTGTTTAGTGTGTTTGAAATTCCTGTCATTTTGAAGAAACTAATATTTATCGCAAATGAAATATGTACATACAGTACTATTACTTGTGTGTTAATAAAACATTCCACTGTTTGGATGGTCACACTGTAAAGTAAGATTCATAATAGCTACTGTACAAAAGTGTTAAACTATGACGTCTTCTGCCTGCCACCCATCATATCCTAAAAAAGTGATGTATTGTACGTATGTATGTTGACTAATAGTGAAATTTCTGAGAAATAACTATCAAAGAAACAGTCCAGCACAACCCTGCTTTGTTTCGGAGGCAGAAAAGCTGTGGGAGACAGGAGCAATATGCTGCTGGCAGATGTAATGTGATAAGACCATAATTGTGATTTGGAAATCAAGGTTAAATTAGGTTTGGATGTATGTAAAAATGTATGTAAATTGATGTGCTGCTCTTACCCTGAAGGATTACAAAACATCCGTGACCCGGAAGTACATAGTTATTATCGCCTGTTTTATAGCGTTTTGGTTGTGGTGTGCTAACATCACAACAAAACAGTTCATAATTTATCGACATATTGAGACATACGGTAGATAAGATTTTATTTTTAAATCACATTTTCATTGCCTAAAGAAAAGGTAACATCGGAGACCAATCTGGACTTAATTTAGTCAATTGTTCGCGTTAGTATGTCAGATCCTCGGTGCGCAGTATCAGAAGCGTTAGCCCCTAGCTAGCTAAGTTAGCTAGCTAGCTTGCGAAACCCACCATTGTACGGTCATCTAGATCTTCAAAGTAGACCCTGTACTCGACCTCTTTGTTAGATGAGTCACTTCCACTTTATCGAAACCATTTACTGCACATCCTAGGCCCTTCACATCATTGTAAATCATGGCGAAAATTGAGCGTCTAAATGCCCGTGTGGCAAAACTGCTGACCGTGGCAGTGCATGAGGTTCTGGAGGTAGTGAAAGAGACAGTGTCTGAGTACCAGGAGAAAACAGCCAGGACTCAGAGAGAAAACGAGAGCTTACGGAGGAGACTGCAGGAACTCCAGGACAAGATGAAGAGAGAGAGCACAGGTGACATTTACTGTTTTAAAACAACAATTCTAAATTCGAGGGCCTGATTGAGTGGGCTTCTGTTTGGAGTAAGTAGATTGTTGGATTGTTCAAATGAAACCGCAATGAAGTTGTTGAAATAGAGGGAAAAGTTATGTATGGATCGACTTATTGGTATTCTTCACATGTGGGGACCAATATAAGAAGCATTGTGTTATCTAAAATGTAGAATTATGTAAAAAAAAAATTTATGTGCATGTGAATACAAAATAGTAATATCAATTTTTTTCTTTGGCAGCACAATCATCCGCTCCCACAGCCATTTCAGGTAAAACCGAGCAGGTGGAGGAAAGCAAAGGCAGCCCTTGGCCAAGGCAGAATGACCTTGAGTCTACACAGGACGATGACAAACCTGTGCTCACTCGGAAACCATGGAGGAGACGGGAGGAAGAGTACAATGACTCACTTGAACTAGACCAATTAGGGGAATCTGAGACTGATTGTAACGTCACACAGTCTTTAGCTGAGAACAGCGGTGTCGTTCCTGAGAGGTTGTCACAGGTGACCGAAGCAGCTGTGACTGTATTCATGCCTCACTCACTATGTGATTCTGACCTGGACTCCATTCCCACAAGGCATTTGTCCTCCAACGTTTTGTCCCAAAGCCAACCCAGCTCTTCTCCTCACCCAGGCTTGTCCTCGAGTCAAATCAAAACTGAACCCGAGCACCTAGAATACTCCTCTGTTTCCCGTGAGCCCCCAGACCAGAACCCGTTTGAGTGCGGAGACTCGGATAGCAGCTCAACGCAAAACGACAGCACACTAGAACCAATGCAGGACAACCCTGAAGTGCAGGGTATAGTGCACTACATCAACGCGGAAGGTCTGAACACTTTTGTGGATGCATTTCCCTTCGAGTGTCACCCGGAGCTGGTCCAGGACACCAGACGACAACACCGGCCTCTTCTTAGGCGCGAGGAGAGCCACAGCTGTATCCTGTGCGGAAAGACCTTCAGCCGGATTGGGAATCTTCGGATCCACCAGCGCTGTCACACAGGGGAGAAGCCCTACTGCTGCCTGCACTGTGGCAGGCGGTTCAGTCATGCTGGGAACCTGCAGAAACATAAGAGGGTCCATACTGGTGAAAGGCCATATGGCTGCCAACAGTGCGGCAAGACTTTTAGTCAGTCCAGTCACCTCAAGAAGCATCAGAGAATTCACATTGTCAGACATCTTAGTGTTGGATAAGGTTTTGGCTGACATTTTTGTTATTTGATTAATTGTCTAATTGAAGTGCATTTGATGAAACTTGGCCTGTTTGAATGGCATAGGTTTGATTTCTGGTACACGCTTAAAGAATAGCCTTCGGAAGTAGACCACACTAACTTTTGGGGTTTAAAATTGGGGCTAGTTGGTGTAACTAGGATGCTTCCATCCCTCACCTTGCCCCAGCTCGTTCTTGTACCAGAGACCCTCTGAAAATACCAACAACGATCCTTCACAAACTTTTGTTACTTAACTCTTCTACAAAAGTGAATGAAATGACTATGGCAAGGTGTTTGCTGGTGATGTAACTGATTGAATGCTGTTAGTGTGCACAGCTAACTGGTGAGACATTTTCACTACATGTTAAACCCTCTCTCCTTCTTTGCATTAACGCCAGAAGCTGGGCAAAACTCCAAAATGTATCAAGATAAACAGACTTAATGTGTCGCTCTCATCTCCTGGATCCAACCAGACACCCTCTAATCCACAACGTGATAACCATCGCTCCACCATGCTACGGCTCGGTCTCAGAGTTGGTGACATCACATATCTTGAATGCTATCAGCGCAAAGCTAACTAGCGAACCATTTCACATCGGTGATAATGGCAGAGACAAGGATCAAAACAGTAACTGTAGTGCCAACCACATTACTGCTCTAACTGTATTTCTAATAGTCAACTCTTGGAAGTGTATGTAAAATGCTTACCACGGGTAAGGATAGCTCATTAAAATGTATATTTGATTGACATAAGCATGGACCACTTAATGGAAGAACAGGGTCTTTGCAGATTAGGTTCTGGAGATATGGGGTCAGATATATATATGATTATGTATGACTGTGACTTCCTTTGATTCTTATTCACAGGCTCATTTGATAGTTCACCCAAATAACAAAATCGTCTATTGGTTTCCTTACTCATGAAAATATGACTGCAATCCATGCTTGACATTTTGTTTTCCTGGAACTGTTTCAAAATAGTAATGTTTTTGTGTTTGTTGCAACAATTTCAATACAAGTTGCTAATCAGATATTTTCGAGCCAACCTTTTTGTGTGAAACATTTCAATGGGAAATCTGACGGAAGCTGCGACAAGGGAAAAGCTTTCAGATTATTAGGCTCATGATGGAATGAGTTCAAATGAACATCACTGGGTGGTAATATTCCACAGTGGAATATGCTCCTTTCCAATAACTCACTGGTATTCCACCCTCTTTTCAGCCATTCCTTGTGTTTGACCTATTCAAGAGCTACCTAACCTGATTAGACTTGAGGGTTTAATAACTCAGAAATAAATACAAAGGCTCTTAATCTGTTGATATGGTGACTGATGCTTGGCTGTATTGTGACACAATCTTGCTAGTATCCATAACTTGACAATAACCCCTTATTTTTATGTGCAGCAATTCAGATGAATGGAAAAACACGTATGGGAACAATTTAGTCTTTCATTTAGGCATGACAGTGTTAAAATCGATTGCAATTTGATGGAGACCTAGCTATTGGTGCATAAAGCTTTATTTTGCTTTGGTGTAATTTTGGTTTTTGGGTGAGCAATAATCAGTGCAGGAAACATTTGTACAGATAGTATTTCAAAACTATTTATATTTTTTCCTAACTTACCAATACATTCAATAATCATATTAGTATCTTCACATAATGCCCTGTAATCCATTGTTTGCTGGTGGAATGAATATTTTATTTATAAAAATGGAATAAAGCGATTATTCATCCATTTAAAAGTGTGTATTAAAACGTATTGTCGGTTATGTTTCTGCTTCAGAATTTTGGAGAGAAAGTGTAGTGCTGTACAGATGCTGGTCATATAATTAGAATATAATCAAAAAGTTGATTTATTTCAGTAATTCCATTCAATAAGTGAAACTTGCATAGTGTATACAGTCATTCCACACAGACTGATATATTTCAAGTGTTCATTCCTTGTCATTTTTATGATTATAACTGACAACTAATGAAAACCCCCAAATCAGTATCTCAGAAAATTTTAATATTGTTAAGGTTCGATATTGAAGACACCTGGTGCCACACTCTAATCAGCCAGTGGCCTGCAAAGGCCTTTAAATGGTCTCTCAGTCTAGTTCTGGAGGGTACACAATCATAGGGAAGACTGCTGACTTGACAGCTGTTCAAAAAATGACTATTGACACCTTGCCCAAGGAAGGCAAAACACAAAAGTTTGCTAAAGAGGCTGGCTGTTCACAGAGCTCTGTGTCCAAGCACATTAATAGAGAGGCGAAGGGAAGGAAAAGATGTGGTAGAAAAAAGTGTACAAGCAATAGGGATAACCGCACCCTGGACAAAACCCATTCAAAAATGTGGGGGAGATTCACAAAGCGCAAGAACCGACATGCAAGACATGGGTTTCAGCTGTCACATTCCTTGTGTCAAGCCACTCTTGAACAAGAAACAGCGTCAGAAGCGTCTCGCCTGGGCTAACAACAAAAAGGACTGGACTGCTGCTGAGTGGTCTCTGATTAAAGTAAATTTTGCATTTCCTTTGGAAATCAAAGTCCCAGAGTCTGGAGGAAGAGAGGAGAGGTACAGAATCCACATTGCTTGATGTCCAGTGTAAAGTTTCCATAGTCAGTGATGGTTTGGGGTGCCATGTCATTTGCTGGTATTGGTACAATGTGTTTTCTGAGGTCCAAGGTCAACGCAGCCGTCTACCAGGTCGATCACTCCATGCTTCCTGCTGGTGACCAACTTTATGCACATGGCATTTTCAAACAGGACTTGGCACCTGCCCAAAGTGACAAAGCTACCAGTACCTGGTTTAAGGACCATGGTATCCCTGCTCTTAATTGGCCAGCAGACTCGCCTCACCTTAACCCTATAGAAAATCTATGGGGTATTGTGAAGAGGGAGATGCGATATGCCAGACCCAACAATGCAGAAGAGCTGAAGGCCACTATCAGAGCATCCCGGGTTCTCATAACACCTGAGCAGTGCCACAAACTGATCGACTCCATGCCACACTGCAGTAATTCAGGCAAAAGGGGCCCCAACTAAGTATTGAGTGCTGTACATGCTCATACTTTTCATGTTGATACTTTTCAGTTGGCCAACATTTCTAAAAATCCTTTTTTGTATTGGTCTTAAGAAATACTCTAATTTTCTGAGATACTGATTTTGGGGTTTTCATTAGTTGTCAGTTTTAATCATAAAAATTAAAAGGAATGAACACCTGAAATATATCAGTCTGTGTGGAATGACTGTATATATTATGCAAGTTTCACTTTTTGAATGGAATTACTGAAATAAATCAACTTTTTGATGATATTCTAATTATATGACCAGCAGCTGTATATCAGGTAGTCACGAAAACATACCATACCATTATTTTGAAGCCCAATCTCCATAGACCGGAAGTCATTGCAATTCTACATCCTCTGTCAGATACTACTGCGTGCTTTTGGTTTTCACTCTAAACGTTTAACTTGAATTGAATTAGTTGATCTGTTTTTAAAAGGTTTTGTTAACATTGTCAGTGTTATCTTAATTTATTCAAGAAAGTGGTAGCTAAAGCTTTGCCACCATTTTCTTCGCTGTTCTGCGGTTTGGTTGTGTGCTAGAGCTAGCTAGCTAACCCGTTAGCTGGCTAGCACACTCCATTACAAACTTGACTTGTTTTGAACACAAAGTCGGCGAGTAAAACAGTGTCAACAGAGAGGGCTAACGACCTCTACATCAAAAAAGGTATCTATTACTTGACTTTCTCGTACATATCCGAGTTTGTTCAACTAAGAAGGGAGACCACCGGACAATTAATGAGCATTGGCCTGTTCCAATTCAGATAATGTGGACGTAAATACCATCATATCAATATGTAGTGCCAGGTGAATTGACACTAAAGTGTAGGCTTTTTTCAGGATGTCAAAAATTGAGCGTCTGAACGCCCGTGTGGCAAAGCTACTGACTGTGGCTGTGAATGAGGTTCTGGAGGTGGTGAAAGAGACAGTGTCTGAGTACCAGGAGAAAACAGCCAGGACTCAGAGAGAAAACGAGAGCTTACGGAGGAGACTGCAGGAACTCCAGGAAAGGCTGAAGAGAGAGAACATTGGTGAGTTGGATAGTGCTTCAGATGTGGTAGTCCAACATGGCATTTACTGCAGATTCTGACGTTTGTTTACCATGTGGTTTTGCAGCTGCTTAACTTGTGATGTTTCCCATGACAGGTGGATGTGAAAGCACCTCCATTGAGAAACAATCAGAGCATGGTTGGAACCCTATTCTGACACAGGAAGACCCAAAGCCCACACAAATAGATGAAAAACCAGCACTCACTTTGGAACAGACGAAAAGACTAAGGCAGGGGGAGTGCGATGAACTGGAGCTGGATCATATAGCCGATTATGAGACGGAGTGTAGCTTTACCTTAGATTTGCCTGGGCATCATGACCAGGTGACACGGCAATCCGATGAAGCCGTTTCTGTGCACACACCTCCAGGTGTGAAAAGGGACATGAGTACGAACTTGCTCAGGGCAGTAACACCCGACACTCTATCTCCTCCTGGCACGTCGCACAGCCATGCCCAGCTTGGCCATGCCCAGCTTGGCATCAATCTGACAGTCATCAAAACAGAACCTGAGCTCACAGAGTGCTCGGCGCCCCCACTGTTGACTCTCCCAGAGACGTTGGATTGTGTCAACTTGAGCGACAGTTCCACGCGATACGACCCAACGGCCATTCCGAATTCTCGTGCGAGTGCTGGACCGTATAATGTTTTCGTCCATGCTGCACATAACAGCATTGGGAGGAGGTTCGGGAAGAGCAGCAGGGATGTGAGGAAACACCACAGGCAGCACTTTAGGAGAGACGAGCCCCATGTCTGCTTTGTTTGTGGAAAGACGTTTAGCCGGGTGGGGAACTTGCGAATCCACCAGCGCTGTCACACGGGCGAGAAGCCCTACTGTTGCATGCAGTGCGGCAGGTGTTTCAGCCAGGCTGGGGACCTTAAAAAGCACAAGAGGGTCCACACAGGAGAGAAGCCGTATTATTGTGGTCAATGTGGAAAGAGCTTCAGCCGGGGGGAGAACCTGAAGAGGCATCAGAAGATTCACATTGGAGAGACCTTACAGCTACAGCAGGTGTGGAGAGAGCAGCAGTCGAACTAGACACATTTGTTTTGAGGAATGTTTGTACGAATGAATTAGTGCATATGAACAACCACATTGTGAAATTAACATAAGCCATGGGCTGTGTTGAAAATCTAAATTGATTAGATCAAGCTCTTCAGGGCATTGCGGGGACCTTTTTTTGTTATTTTTATTTTTTAAACAAGGTTACATTAATCTTCATGAAGTGTGTGTGGGTGCCCTTTTGTATATGTGTGTGTATATACCCCGATCAGCCATAATATTTTCAACACTGACAGATGAAGTGAATAACACTGATAATCTTGTTATAATAGCACCTGTCAGTAGAATCTGCTGGACAAACAGATCCTATCTATGGTGGTCCCACTTCGCAACTTACAGGACTGGAAGGATCTGCTGCTAACGCCTTGGTGCCAGATACCACAGCACAGCTTTAGAGGTCTAGTGGAGTCCAGGCCTCAGTGGGTCAGGGCTGTTTTGGTGGCGAAGGGGGACCTACACAATATCATGCAGGTGGTCATAATGTTATGGCTGATCGGTGTGTATGTGTATATGTATATGTGTATATATATATATGTATATGTGTATATATATATATGTATATGTGTATATATACAACTACATTTTGAAGCTCATACAGCAAAACATTTAGGGTCATTATTGAGTGAAATGGATACACTGTAGAGCCCTGGGATTTACATTTTTGGTAATCGGTAATATCTTTCAACCATTGGTGGGTGGCATACCTTCTCTCCATTGGGGTCATTTTGTACATTTACAGGGTGTCTGGATCCTTTTTGAAAAGGCCTATGTGGCATCAACGTGTCAAACATGAATTCCTGTGTCAGACTTCACAACAAAAAGCAAATACGTTTTTCAGTCCAGTGGTATAAAATTTTACAACTAAAACATAGTGTTCTGATTCTGTGTGTTTTTCTGTTCGTCATTACAAAGTTTGTGTAGTGCTATGTTTTTCAAGAAAAAAAAGAACATTTTTGACACTTTCAATTATTAAATGTTTTACTCATCGATGACACATCAGCCTTTTTCAAGAAGATATTTTTAGATGCAGTTACTATTTAAAGAGATACTTCTAGATTTTGGCTATTAGGGCCTTAATTGACCTCTCCAGAATCTTAAGAAGTCCTTTAGACCATTTTAACATTCCTGCATGCAGTTCTAAGAAAATAATAGGCATTAATGTAAGCTTATCCTAACTAGCATCAGCCGTAATGCTATTTAGCAATTACGTTATTTAGTGACTTCCTTCATCTGACGCTTAGACTTTAATTGTATACACATGTTAATCTTTCTAGAGAAAGGGCCTCTTTGCCAAAATCCTTAAGTATCTTTTTAACCATTGTTTTGCTTCTTTTTACACATACATGAAAGGGCTGTTGTCTGACACATTTTGTAAGAAGTACTCGTGATTAAAGACTGAGAAGTAATCAAAATGAGTACTCAACTCAGGACTCTTTCAACCTTCCAGAATGCAATCTAGTCAGGTGGAAGTTTGGGCTCTTCCAGAATTTATGTTGTTACAAAGCTACTGATCCTGTCATAAAAGGTGTCATATTAGGCCTTCCTTGTGTTACACAATAACACTAGTTATTCTGATGTGTAAAAACACAGTGGAAATTGTGCAACACTTAGAAGTTGCAACATGATGAAACTAATGGGGAGGGAATGTGCCAATACGTATTCTCTTACATGCTCATGAAAATAAGGCATGAACACAGTATGCAATATATTTGCATGATTGTTTCCACAATCTACATAAGCAAGTTGTTTTATCTCAAGGTCATTTTCATTAAGTTGAGGCAGCTGGAAAACTAATAAACTGTCACACATGTAATAATTATTTCATAGGATACAACAACATGGTATGGGGGCTGATGACACTGGCATAAACCAACACAATCTATCATTATTATCTTTATTTTCTTAGACACTATTGTGTCTTGACATTCTGAATACAGTAATAAATTCAGTGCTGCCTTTTAAACAACATAAAGGTTGCGTTCAGTTTGCAGTACGTAAACTGCATTATAAGTTCAGTATGTTGTTATCAGCGCGTCGAAATGATCACAGAGGATATTTACTACAGTTTCAAAACGGAAATCTTTTTTCTAAGAAATGCTTCATCAGGGTGTATAAGGTTCAGTGAGGCGCTGACGTGGATGATGTGCCCAGTTGAGCGCACACCTTAGTTACCAGGAAGTGTATGACAACCCGAGCTGGTGAAACAGACCTTTAGACTTTACTCTAGAGGTGAGTAAATAAATCCCAAGTTACCCTTTGGCTACTAGGCCCATAATCGTTTGAGTTCCTTTCGATGTGGAGGTTAATGGTTTTCTTATAGCGTATTACATAAAACATATTTTATTAATTGTTTTTGTTTTAACTAACATATGCGGGAGGAGATCGTAAAGGCATTCCTCATAATGCTCTAGTTTCGGTTTTCATTCGACCCACATAGCCGCGACCATTTCATGTTACCGGTCGTGAAAGGTAAGCGCTCGAATGAATGTAGATGTTGATGCTTAAGTGCACTAACATAGCAAAGTTCGTCGTAGATATGAACTTCATTTCACTGCTAGTTTAGACGAATATGGCAATCGATACATAAGTGCGACAATAATTCGATCATAGTGTAATGCGCTATTTCTTTGGGGTCCATCCGCGGTAAGATAATATGGTGCAGTGATGTAGTGGGTGCCTTCATTATTTTTATGTAGCCCGGCTCCAGGTGCTCCTACGGTAAAAGCATGGTGTCGAGATGAAGATAAATGGGAAGATCCTCGCTCATTTTCAGTTGTGCAACTCACCCGTGGACAAAGAAGGATACCTGTATAAAAAGGTAACCAGACTAGCCCTGCATGTTTCACAGACTTGAATTGATCGTAGCTCAATTCGCACAATCCGTAAGAGCCAGGAAAACCGAATATTGTTGATTATCATCCTTGTCTTTTTATTACAGTCCAGTTGTTAAATTCTCTGGACAGTCAATAACGGAGTTCGTGCCTGATGCTCGGAGTTTGTACCAAAACGAATTGTATTAATTTTAAAACCATCTTCCTCCTTCAGAGTAAGGATTAATAGGCACTACAGTGGAATTTAGGTTTTGCCTTCAAATAAACTCCACCATTGAATGTGATGCAAACGGAAAAAATGTATATTCCAAAAATTACTGGAAAGTTGTGTGCATATGTATATTACTGTGTGTGTATAACGTTCACATTTTTAGATAATTAAAATAGCCATAGTCGTTCTACAGATATTCATACTGTCAACAAACTATCAAAAACAAAGTAATTGCTAAGGTTTAGGTTACTGTTAATAGATAGGTAACAGAAATGTGATTGATGGTCTGTAAAGAATCTACTGATTGACTGTCAATATAAAGCGTTGCCATGAATAAATCTTAACTCTTCCACATATAGTCACTTACAGGACAAGCAAAAACAACAAGTAAAAGCTTAGAAACATCTGAGTTTCTTGATA
Source organism: Esox niger (assembly GCA_016801105.1). NCBI lineage: Eukaryota > Metazoa > Chordata > Actinopteri > Esociformes > Esocidae > Esox > Esox niger. Next base: position 28,591 of record JACXGJ010003700.1, on the reverse strand, counting down.
GTTTCTTACTTTTAAACACTTCACAAAAGGGTTTGTGAGAAAGCTCATATTTATTATTGTCATGAAAGGGCAGTTAGATGCAAAGGTTAGGGATACATGTAGACGGAGACAGAAATGAAGGGACCAAGTGGTCAGACAGGGATCCAAACCCCATTGCCAGGTGGCATGTGTGGTCCCCATGGTTACACGCAGGCGCTACAGATACACATTTCTGAGGAGGTTGTAACTATTGTAACAAAAAGGTGATGTAGTTATTATTTGAAGAATGTTGGACACAACAAAATGGCTCAAAATGGCTCATGATCTAAATTTTTAACACTACTGGATACAATTATACAAGAGCTTTAGCTTTAAATCTTGCTTTTAATTCAACAAGTCATGCTGAGGTTTGTGATAAATTCAAAAATTCTGACTCATGAGTGACCCCATATATGAGAGTGGAGTGTTGAGTTTACGTCTTTAGTCTGAAGACTGTCATTGGTACATCTTAATTTATGAGGCCATACTGAGACTATTCCCTTTTTTACTGATATACTTACATTACATTGCCCTGACTTAAAAATAGGAAAAACGCAGACTGGTTTGTTCTATGATATCCATGGAGAAAATCTATTAATCGGATGGTGCTTTGAGGAAAATGAAACAAAATATGTACTTTGTAATGACAATATAGATACAGTAGATATAAAATGTCTGTTAAAATGCCAGGCTTTTGTGATGTAAAAGAATGAGACAAAGAAATCACGTCAGAACGTTGTCCACTTTTAATGTGACCTATAATGTGAACAATACAATTGAAAAACAGATATCTTCAAGGAGGAAAAATGAAAAATAAAAACTGTACAATAACCTGGTTGCATAAGTGTGCACACCCTCTTATAACTGAGGACGTGGCTGTGTTCAGAATGAACCAATCACATTCAAACTCATGTTAAATAGAAGTCATTTCACACCTGCCATCTTTTAAAGTGACTCTGATTAATCTGGTCAAGGAGGCTTCCAAAAGGCCTACAGCAACATTAAAGGTGCTGCAGGAATTTCTGTCAAGTACTGGCTGTGTGCTACAATGTGACAACAATCTCCCTAATTTTTCATATGAATGGGCTAAGGGGTAGGGTTGCAAGATGGAAGCCTTTTCTTAGAAGAAAAACATCCAAGCCAGGCGGAAGTTTGCAAAAACAAACATCACGTCTTCCAAAAGCATGTGGGGAAATGTGTTATGGTCTGATGAAACCAAAGTTGAAAAATGTTGTCTTATTTTTTTACATCACAAACACCTGACATTTTAACAAGGGTCTGTATACGTTTTATATCCACTGTAGATAGATGGGATGTGTTGGAGATAAGAATGTGTATACCATCAAGTGGCTGATTTGGTGATACAGATTGGAGATAATTGTTTAATAGCTATTACAAAATGTGTTATCCCCTGCTCCAGTCACAAGAAAAAAGTGAATTTACCTACTAATAGAAAAACACATTGACAGGTGTTTAATGATTTGTGTTTCTGGAGATGGATTGCCACTCTCAACTGTGGGGAAAGCAAGTTCTGGTCAGTGTATTCTGACATTGGTTTTCACGCAGTTAACAGTCCTGCTGTAAGAGTCCCAATGCGTGCGGAGCCGTGTAACAGTGGAAAAGCTTCAGGCTCCATGCAGCACCCGTCAAAACCTTTCACCTGTGTTTGGCCTTGACCTGGCTTCCACTGATTTCTACTTTGAACAAAAAGCCTTGTAAAAAATGTTAATAAGGAAGGAGTGTCCAAATGAGCAAAAGGCAAATATTTTAGCAAAATCTTGAATTATAATCTGTGGATTTACCCCCATTTCATAAAGAAAACGACCATAGGTAAGCCTGTTCGTTGCAAAAAAGTGTGGCCCTAATTCTGCACTCTATACATCCACAGGGTGATTTCAACAGATGTTGACTATTTTGGTGATTCAAAATATATACTACAACATTACAATCCCTTTTAGCATTTTCTTGTGCTGTAGCATGATTTCCTTTCCATGGTTGTTTGCATTATTTTCAATGGGAAAACTTTATTTTGATGCAAAAAAAATAATTATATGTGTGGCAATATCCATATTTTGGCTATCTTAACCGGAGGCTATGAGCTGGGTGTCCAAAATCTGTCCTCACAAACCAAAATAGTTAGCAAATTCTAACACTGTATGTTGTATTGTCAAACGGTGCGTAAGGCTGAAATATTCTGTCTATGATTGGATGGCACAACTGGAAGGATGGTCCTTAAGTAACATTTATTTTTAGGGAACAATAACACATTTCTGGGTGATACTGACATCCGACCTATAGAGCCTGATGAATAGTGAACAGATTTATTTGACCAAACATCCCATTGTACCATACCACACAGGGTGAGAGAAACACTTCCTATCAGAAGCGCTGGTTTGTGCTTAAGGCAAACTTGCTCTTCTATAAGGAACGACCCAACGATCGAGACCTGGTTGGCGTCATTATTCTTGAGGGCTGCTCGGTCCAGCTGTGTGAGTCTGAAGAACAGTTCGCCTTTTCGCTTGTTTGGAACGGCGAACTGGGCCTGCGTACCTACAAGTTTGCTGCTGAGGACCAGGCCAGTCAGGAAAGCTGGATCCGGGCCCTGCTGTCAGCCAACCACAGCTACATAACAGCATTAGTCATGGACCTGGAGAAGCAGTATAAAGGTATATTTTAATATTCTATCTTTATGTTATCATGCAAGTCAATTAAGAAACATTTCAGACTTAGAATAATTTCCAGACAGGAGGAAAAATGGCAAGGAAATGGAGGGTTTGGTTCCATCTCAGCACCAAAGAGGATTGTGAATAGATGCCTCAGTAGGGTTTGCTTTTAACCTGATTCGGCTAATCTACTAATCATTATCAATTAATACAATGTATTTATAAAGCCCTTTTTAAATCAGCAATAGACACAAAGGTGCTTTTACAAAACAACCTGAAATCATACTTGACAGTCTGAGAAATTTACTTATGGGTTCCCACTACTTACACAAAGAACAGTTTCATGTAGACCAAGCACTTTCATCCATGTTCACCTGTGTTTAATTGAAGTGTCTTACTAGATGCAGTGATGCTAGGACTCCATGAATGTCCTAGCACCTTTTTTCTGTCTTTCATCAGAGGCCAAGAAAGCAATTCCTGGAAACCCAACAAAACACTCACATGTTGGCTCAATGGAAATGCCAACTCAGCAACTGGTTTGGCTGAACACTGGAGCCTCAACCTTTTTACAGTATCCAGGCATGGGAACCGGACATAGCTCTAGCATAAATCAAATGCTAAAGGCTCCTCCCATTTCCTCTAAACCAGCCAATAAGAGGTCTCCAAAACTCTGGCCCAAGAGAAATGCCAATGTCGCACCTATTAATGGACCAACCCCACCTCAAGGGGAGTGGTCAGGGATAACGTCATTTAGTGAATTGCATGAGGACTATGGCAAAGAGGTGAAGGAGCTGATTGCTGGATGGTTAGGAAGGCAAAAGGAAGTTGTCCTTCAGGAAGATGACTTAATTGATTTTGGTTGACAATTTATTGAATATCACTATAACCATGTGAATAGTCAAAGGAGTCCATACCAAATGTAATGTACCAAATGCTTTTATTATAATTTTTTTAACTGTAAAGTTTTAACTATTAATGTTGATTTTAACTAAGCTGATTAAACTTTTCAATCAGCTAATTATTAGAACCCTTCATCTAGATTATGGTTGGTAACACTGAACAAAGTCAAAAAGCACTGGCATATGTGCATGTAAGAAAATGTCTGTCATTTTAAGTGAAAAAAAGGTTTTTGCCCAGATGTCCCAGATCTTACAGCTTGGACTACTGGACCACCCTAGACCACTATAATGTCAGAGGGGTTAGAAGTAAAAATACTCAGCTGTGTTCAGTTTTTGGTGGTTCCTAATTTAGTGCTAAATGACCAGGTAACATCAAAAAACAGTGACCTTAATTGATAATTATTTTTTTGATTTGATCATTGGTTAGGTGTGAGCTGCCTTTAGCTGGTCAATTAAGTCATAAAATGATAGTTTGACCTGGATTCATATTTGGGAGAAATCCCAGCTTTTGTGGCTGGGATTTTGAATTCATGAATTTGGATGACACTAATAATGCTAATTCCAGACTGGGACAGTTAAATAAAGAGTTGTGGTGAAAAAACACTCCATGGGCCTTTAAGAACAACTCAGGGTAAGCAGAATTTCACCCATATACGAATCTAGGTCAAACTGTTTTATTAGAAACTTCCCGAAACTGATGAACACAGCAAAACCCAGCAGAGTACTTTTTGATTTCACCTACTTTTTACACCTCTGGATAAAAGTATGTTTATTTAAAATAGTTTGAAGAAGTTCCTCTTCTTCAGTCTCTTGAAAAATTATTAAAATGTGGTCAGCTACGGTGTGTTTTGTCAACAGTTCAACTAACAACAACTGACAAATTTATACCATATAAGAATACCAAAATATATCAATCCAGATGCTACTGATAACTGAGCAGCCTTACCCCCAGATGGGTGTCAACAAGTTCCTATTACAATGACATTAAATAATTTCAGTGAACTCAGCTAATGGATAAAAAGGGCCTGGCTAGTATTTAGGCCAGGAAGGGAGAGGGCAGTCACAAGTAGAGTTGAAATGGCTCAGAATTAGAAGGGGGGAGGATGAAGCAATGCTATTTTTGGTCTATCCACAGCTGTCATTTTTTTTACCCTTTTTCAAGTCATCTCTTTTTGTCCTCTCCTGTTATCTTAGCCCTTAAAATGACTCCTAAATGAAACTGAAATTGTTCTTCACAAGTTAGGCAATGTGGGACATAAGTTGAGAATTAAATAAAGTCTGAGTGGGGATGTCTTTTGTTCAAAGTGATGGAAGGCAATTGATTTATTGAAAAAGGAACAATGGACAAAGGTTTGTGAAGGTTGGTTTCACAGCACCCTGAATCTCTACATCTCAATATGACAGGTCCACTCTACACTTTCATGATATATGGCTAATCATGCAACCCCAAAAAGGAAGGTAAAGTTGGTGGGCCAGTCAGTTAAGCACTATCCTGATTGCCACCAGCAGTCACTCAAATTGTAGCCCCCATTCAGTTAAGTCATCGATTGTGGTTTATTACAGTTCTATCCTTGATATCCTCATCATCTATTATTACTAGGCTTATCTATAATATATTGTTATTGTGGCTGTGACCAAATGCCAGCTCTGTCCCTTAAGTCCATACAGCTTGACAGAATTTTCTGCTGGATGGAACATTAAAGTTCACATGATTGCTCCTGAAAACCCTGATAGTTAAAATCCTTTATCAAATTGAATCAATCAGTCAACTATATTTTATTAAACACGTTTTACATCCACAGTTGTCACAAATAGCTTATATAGATACCCGGCCTGAAACCCAAAGAGAAAGCTAAAATAGTTAATTTATAGTGGCTATGAAAATTCCCTAGTAGGATCTTAACATAGAAAGAGTCCTAGAGGGGAACCAGACTCTGAGGGGTGGCTAGTCCTGGCAGTGCTGAGGGAAGATTATAAGAATACATTACCTTTTGGGTCAAGTCAATGTTACACAAAGGGCAATTAATACACGTGTGCTGTGTCCAGAGTCCTTAAACCGAGTCTGCAACCAGGTCCGCAGCATAGCCAGGTGGACGAGTACAGGGACAATCAGATGGGGTGTGGTAGTGGCCACAGGAATCTTCAGGCAGCAGTGTATTCTGAAACATCCAGGAGAACTTTGGATGGGGAATAATTTTGGCCAGGTAGTCCTGAGGGCCCATGTCCTCTTATGGTTAAACAGAACACCAGGAAAGTTAGAGAGAGCATTCCTGGGGTTCAAAAGGATACCCAAATATATTTCTCAGAAGGACCCTACTCACCCATTCACATAGACTAATGCAATTGAACTGTTGGGCCATAAATTCAATCAATCAAATTTTGTAGGGTGCTTTATCTATCAGCAATTTTCATAAAGTGTTTGTATAGATACCCAGTCAATAAACCCCAAAAAACAATCAATAACAAGAGTAAAAGCACAGTGGCTAAATGAAAACTCCCTAGTCCAACATAATAACTAGGGACTGAGAGGGTGGGGGTGAACAGAACTGGCGACACTATTTCCCCATCCTGAGGGTGGTTTAATATCTAAGTGTCTTCCTTTGAGTTTGGGCTAGAAGCTTAACGTAAACGTAACTTTATGTGATTGCAGTGTTAACACCAGAGCTGTTAAAAGTACAGAGTTATTGTAATCGGCTATATTCACCAGTTTTGGGAAGTTCCTAAAGAAGAGCTAAATGACCAGGTAAGCAAAGTTCATAACTGACTAATTAATATTTACTTTTAGTTTTGAATAACCTTTACATGGTTACTTAGATCTTAATTAGATACTTCTCTAAAGAGTGAACATAACCAAACACAGTTGTGTATTTTTATTTTGTACTTTTTACATCTCTAGTTAAAATTAGGGACTGAGACACACTTGGCCATGTCTGAGGGTTTGGGGTGGGTGTAGATGGGACAGACTGACCCAAGTCCCCAGGCCCAATAATATAGCCGTGTAAAACTCAGAGCTGAGACATTGGGGTCCAGAGACACTGTAGTCAAGTCCGAAGACAACTCTAGGCTCTGGTAGGGCCAATCAAGGGCATTCACAGAATTGTTGTGAAGCCACTGCAGTGTTGTCTTGGGTCTGTGCTTCAGGCCATTGATGTGCTGAAAGATTAACCATTGCCACAGTACAGTATGTATCAGTTTTTGTCAGGGACCTCTGTATTTTGCTCCGTTCATCTTTCCCTCAATCCTGACCAGTGTCTCAGTCCCTTCCACAGAGAAGCATCCCCATTGCATGCTGCTTGCACCACTATACATCAGAGCGATGTTATAAGATGATGAGCGGTGTCTTGTTGTTGCCACACACTTAGCATTAGGGAAATTCTGAGTCCTTTTGACAGCATGTGGTATACCTTTTATTCAGGAATAGAGTCCATCTAGCCACTTTGCCATAAAAAGCTGATGGATGGAGTGCAGCAGAGATTATTATCCTTCTGGCAGTTTCTCCCATCTCTGCTGAGAAACACTGAAGCTTTGTTGGACTGACCAGTCTTGGACATATTTCTGCCAAATGCTATTCTTACCTGGTTGTGCAAAGCTATAAAAAGACCTTAATCAGTGATAAGCAAAGAAGAGCCAGGACGAAGTTTGCAAAAGACCTTAAGGATTGGACTGTTGAGGAATGAAGGTAATCTTCTCTGAGAAGTCACATTTTCAGCTTTGCCAAACACCTGGTTGTCTAATGGTTAGATGGAGTCCTGGAGAGGCCTAAAAGCCACAGTGTCTCACACCCCCTGTGAAATTTGGTGGAGGACCGTTGATGATCTGGGGATGCTTCAGAAAGGCTGGAATCGGGCAGATTGTCTTAGTGAAGGACACATGAATCAAGCCAAATACAAGGTTATCCTGGAATAAACTTGCTTCCTTCTGCACTGACAATGTTCTCCAACTCTGAGAATAGTTTATTCCTGCAGGACAATGCTCAATGCCACACAGCCAGGTCAATCAAGGTATGGATGGAGGACCACCAGATTAAGACCCTGTCATGGCCAGCCCAATCTCCAGACCTGAAATCTATTTAAAACTTCTTGAATTTAAGAAGATGGATGGTCACAAGCCTTCGAACAAAGCCGATCAACTTTCATTTTTGTGCCAGGAGTGGCATAAAGTCACCCAACAGCAATGTGACAGACTGATGGAGAGCATGCCAAGATGCATGATAGTTGTGATTAAAAATCTGGGTTATTCCACCAAATATTGATTTCTGAACTCTTCCTAAGTAAAAACATTCATATTTAGTTGTGGAAAATAAACATGAATTTGTTTTCTTTGCATTATTTGAGGTCTGAAAAAAATATTTTTGGGGGTCTTTTTGTCCCATTGTCCCATTGCAATAAAATGCCAATTAATTATTTAAAAATCAAAAAATGTGATTTTCTGGATTTATATTTTAGAGTCCGTCTCTCACAGTTGAATTGTACCTATGGTAAACATTACAGACCTCTACATGCTTTGTAAGTAGGGAAACCTGCAAAATCATCAGTGTTCTCCACACTGTAGTAAATTGAGATATTACAAAAAAAATACATACTTTTAATATTCTTCTAAAAAATACATAAAACAATGTTCTAAAAATACATACTGTATATGTTTCATAACTGTACATTATGTTTTTATTGTTGCAAAATTTTACTTTGTCTCTTGTGACCTTCAGTCTTTGAAACCTCAGCCAACAGTTTTGTTTTCATGTCATTACTAGAATCCATTCAGTTCATCCCCACTTGAAAAGGATGCTGAGATCTTAGCAGGTCGGTTAGACAAATGATGACTTTAAAAAATACCGGATGCCCAGCTTTGCACTTGAAACACATACCTCTCTGATGTTGATGGGACAGAAGCAGTTTTGTAAGAGTAATGGTCTCCAACTGTTAAGGCATGACATGTGTATTATTTGGCAATTAATATTTTTCAGTAGCCCAGTTTGCCATCTTACGGTGGATATGGAATAAAACATAATAAAAATAGCCACAACAAAGACACTGGGCAAGAATGAGGCACTAAACAGTTAAAGAAGGAGGACTTGAAAGAAAAGGAGGGGCTAGAGGTTCTTCAATAGTCTCCAAGGTTGCAATAGAGGTTTGTCCATATTAGTCCATGTGTGACATTGATTCCGAAGTAAGGTCGGAATGTTGGGATTGTATTCACCTCATTCCAATTCTCCCAGTGCCTATTTCAGCGTGTTGGAAAGGCGATACCCCAAGCACCTTCTTGCTCCGCCCTCTGTCACTTACTTCCCCCTTTTTCCTGCCAAACCTGATGGTGTGGCTAAAGTTAGCCCCACTTGGGCTAGTACATAAGGTCCCAAGTAGCCGACGTAATCATGTCAGTTCCATCGACTTGGCGTAAGCTTCTCTTCTTGACCAACCAAAACCCTCAGAAACTCTAAAGACATGGTGAGTTCCTTTGTGTTCCTTTCATTGGAGAACAGATTCTATGATCTAGGGTGGTCTACTCTAAACTGATAAATGAAATCATCTTAAGATACTAATGCAAAATGGGTAATGGCAATATAAATAATTATACTGTGTAGACTTCAACTATGTTGAAGAGACTAAGAGTAGTTTCCTACATGATGGCTTGAGACCCATTGGTGAAAAGTGGTCCCTCTTAGCCTAAATAAAATCAAACCACGTCTGGTGATTTAAGATTATTTGAATTTAATAGGAGCATTCCCCCAAAAAATACTTAATGAGTTCTACAGAACCAATGTTTTAAGGCCTACAATATATTAATGCAATAACAGAACAGATAAAGAGCCTTTAATGCAACTTGCCTTTCTATAAAAGCCATATGCTAAGAAATAATTTCTAGGATTGGTTTAACTTATTTAAACCACATATGAGATCACCTGGCGTATAAAACCTAAAGCAATGCTTCACTACTGCATGACTCAATAGAAGCTGGTTAATAGTCAGAAAAGCACCTCCAGAGGTCAATAACAATATTTCTTTAATTATTAGACGGAGGATGCCACTAACAATGACACGTCAATGACCAAGGAATCATATTGAAACTATTTCTGATTACCTCTTGACACTGTGAAGGTTTAAAGCCTATTTGGTAAAGAATGACCCCAAGTGGCCTTTCATTGCTTGAACAGGCTGTTACAGTAAACTTTGTTGTGTCGGCTGGTAACCATGAGTGAAATGGCATGTCCGGTTTATCATTGGCCCCCAGGCACCCAAGAAAGCCAAGAAGAGGCAGCAGCAGGGAGAGGGTGGATCCTCCAATGTGTTCTCCATGTTTGAGCAAAGCCAGATTCAGGAGTACAAGGAGGTAAATTGGATTTTCTTCTGCATTTGCACCATTTCTGCCAGATATCACTAGTTAGAGCAACAGACCAGTGACCAGGCTAAAACTGATCTCTGAACTGAAAGAAGTGTTGTTCTCACTTTATATTCTTTCTGAAAGAAAATTGCTACAGTATGTTGCTCTGGTAAGATTTTCTGCTACACGACCAAAACATATACAGTACATGTCAATGCTTGGACAAGTTGCTGTAAAAAAAAGTTATCCATGTTGTTTTGAGATACATGACATTGTAACAGCTCTTCATATCATGTAGTCTTCCCATCGCAAGAGGGATACAAAAGACCAAAATAGATGAACAACCCAATTACTTTGTAATTAGGCAAGTGTCATCCTGATTGGTGTCTTTCAGATTTTCCTGCCTATCACTGTAGTTGTTATGGAAGTGATAGTCGGCAAACAGCTAGACTTGGACCATGACTTAATTAAATTAGGACGCTAGCTTGACTGGTGAAAAATAAATCCTTAATTGTTGATGACAGAGATCACTGCTTCTTAGGGACAGATCACTAGTCACTTCAGAGCACCTCTTTTCAGAGAACATTCCTGTGACCACCCCCTCCGGCATGTGTTGCCCAACAGCTGGTGGATGCCTATGCTAGCGCTAGTGGGTGAATGCCATCACAAAGGGAGACAGACCCCTATGAGGGACCCTAAGATCTGAACACACCAGGCCTCTATTTACAGAAATTGAAACTTACCAAATTGTGGTTCTGCTCACCCAGAAAAGCTTTTGTGACACATAGTTTTTGCTTTTTCATCAGGTGCAAAATGACGCACTAGTTGTACTTGCGTATGTGTATGTAGTCTGGGAATGTTTACATTGAAAGTTCTCTCAACATTCAAGAGAACTCAACCTAATCAGAGAGGTAAACAAATTACTACATTTGAGGAAAGTTTCTTTTAAAGAGGGAGAACAGGAGTCCTTTCTGCATCCGGTCAGTTGCAACTTGTTTTACTTGTTAAATGACAATTTCACTTTTGTAAATTTGCTTGCATGCCCATTTTATTTCTACTCATTTTGAGATAGTAGCAGCTTAAATTAGTTAGTTTGCAACAGGGGTTAGATTATTTTCTCTTAGCCCATATACTATATCAGGGGAAGGAACCATCTAACATTTAGTAGTAATATTGTCAAATGATCATTTAAGCTTTTGTTTAATTTACCTTTGTCCTAATCAATTGACCAAAAGCTTAACCAATTCACCAAAATCTGTGACTGACTGGAAGTGTACAAAATGTTTTACTTTCTTTTCAGTTTGGCTTATTTGTTTCAAAAACTTTTACCTTTTAACTTTGGGTGCAAGGTCGATTCTGCTCTTCTTTCATCTCTCAATTGACCTAAAGTTGGAAAATGTAAGTGTCTAGGTGTAACCCTGTCTCAATGATTTATCTGACCAGTTGGAGACGTGTGTTTAAAGAAGGTACAGGAACAGGGTTCAGGGACAGAGGGATTTGTCAGGGAAAGGGTGCGAGGTTGGTGAGGGATGTTTAGGTTGTAATCAATACCGATTCCTTAAATGTCACAAGAGGCTTGTCTGACATTCTGAGACCATTTTAACACCTTGGAAAGACAAGTGGCGTACCAGCTGCCAATCCCTCGTGTGTTCCATACACAGCCATATTGGGTTTCACTGGGTGACACACGGCATTGACATGAAAGAATAGAGAGAGACCTTTTCACATTTACCTTTATGGACTTGAGCCTATTAAAAATTGTCATGTGCAAATGTTGTGACTTCTGATTTGAACATTCTCAATGCTCAGGTTTCACAATACAGTTGTTAATGCTCAGATCCTACACAGTCAACCCTAATATTATAATTTTGTCTCGCAGTTGTCTAATTCCGTTTCAACCTACAGTAACTTCAAGGTTGTGGCATTGCATTTCAATAGGAAACCCAACAGTAGGCAACCTTTACATATTCTTACAACCTTGTACGCAAGTTGCCTTTGGCAAGATCATGCACGAAAATCATAATTGGGAGGAGATCCCCCAGGACACCATAATAAAAAGTGGCTTGCCTGGTGAAAAAACGATTATGATTATAGTACACAACATTGTCATGTTATCAGAATCAATGTCATCTTTATGTAAGAAGTAAAAACACTTAACTGCATTTAGCTGTGTTCACCACTATAGGGAAGTATCTAATTAAGATCTAAATAACCAGGTAAAGGGAGTTCAAAACTAACCAGTGATCAAGGAAATAAAAATGAAAGTGTAAATAAGTGTATGATCGATTAAGGTCACTGGTTAGTTATGAACTCTATTAACCTGATCATTTAGCCCTTCTTTAGGAACTTCCAAAAACTGGTGATCAGTCGAGTACTTTTACTTTGTACTTTTTACACCATCGATCTTGACATACACCCTGTGGATTATACAGAATCAACTATCTGATTTCCCTCCGTTTAGGCTTTCACAATCATTGACCAGAACAGAGATGGCATAATCAGCAAAGATGATCTTAGAGACGTGCTGGCCACCATGGGTCAGCTGAATGTAAAGAATGAGGAGCTGGAAGCCATGGTTAAGGAGGCCAGTGGCCCCATCAACTTCACCGTCTTCCTCACAATGTTTGGCGAGAAGCTGAAGGGTAAATCAACTGCAAGGAACTTTTTCACATTGAATGGAACCAAGCACGTCTAGCGGGCCTGGTGGTGATGTTACCTAACTTATATTGTGTATTATTAATGAGATTATATTAGTTCTGTTTATTAAATCTGAATTAGACACAATGTTACCTAAATTATAATGCTTTTACATTTCTTAGGCCATCACTCTTAGCCTATAAGATTTATAAATTCAATACTTCTTAGTCCATTGCTTTTTAGTTCATGACAGTCCATGACATGAGGTATGGAGTTTACAGAAGATTCTCTCCTCTTCTTCTTAGGCGCTGATCCCGAGGACGTTATTGTGAGTGCTTTCAAGGTCTTGGACCCTGAGGGTACTGGATTCATCAAGCAGGAATTGTAAGTGTTTCACCCTTGTACCCTATCCCATAGTTTCCCAGTCACAGATTAAGCCTAGTACTGGACAAAAAATCAAGATCAATGGAAAATCAATCTGTGTTCATTTTCTCTCCTAGACTATGCTTTATTTCAGTACAGATAACCGCCCCAAAATTTTGGCCACTATTCTATCAAGTCATACAATCTTAAGGTAATCTTTTTGTGTGCCCTGGCTGATCCCTCTTTTCCAAAACCCATTCCTCTCCAGCCTTCAGGAGCTGCTGACCACCCAGTGTGACCGGTTCACAGCTGAGGAGGTGAGACGTGTCCATCATTTTTGACACTTATTCAGGTCAACATTTTTGAAGTACACAAAATCAAAATCACTGTTCAAAAAGAACAAATTCCACAAACCTTAATTAAATACCATAAATGATGATCAACTACAATGTTGTTAGAGGTATATTTTTCCCTCTGCACAGTAATTTTGCACTAAGAAAATGCAAAGTGACGTGTTAGATATAATTAAATGATTTATTGCCATAATAATTCATGATAATAAATAGTTGCTGGTTGTCTGGTACAGCAATTTGTCATTTTTTTCTTCAGTAGTTCCGAGTTGTAAACCTCTTCTTTCTCTCCCTCAGATGACCAACCTGTGGGCTGCTTTCCCCCCAGATGTGGCTGGCAACGTAGACTACAAGAACATCTGCTACGTCATCACACACGGAGAGGAGAAGGAAGACGAGTAAACCCACCTATCTCAATCTTCTCTACCTCTGTCCATCCCCCCTTCTCCAACTCCATGCCCCATTTACGCTCTTTTGCTCCCATTGCTCTTTTGTTCATCTCAACCTCACTCCCTACTAAAGACTTGTCTTTTATGTCAAGATATGAGTTAAGGGGATTGAAGTCTAGGGGAGGTGGCTTATGTGTGAGTATCAACAGGGGACAGTGGGATTATTTTTCACTAAGTTAACTGTGTAATATTTAAACTATTCCTTTCTATCTCTCTCACCACCTTCAATTCTACCTCCTCTTCCCCATCCTTTACTTCTGTCTCTCGCAGTCAAGTGAAACAGTGCATGCATCATACCCACATCATGTATGTATTCAGAGTCAGCAGACAAACACTTTGATTCTTGGGTGCTGTGATGTCTGCTCAATTGTTTATTTGAAACAAGTAGACGATTGACCTATAAGGTTTGTTCTGTCTTGACTCCGTGAGAAGTTTTCGATGGATTTGTCCTTATTGATGTACCAGAAAGTAGGACAGTTTAAAAGAGATGAGTATTGTACTACAATAGCTTTCATATTCCTCTCCGTTAAGATCACCCTATATATCTGGGCATTATGGATGAAAGGAAGGTTGGATGAAAAAAGAGGAAAGCATGTATGTTGTGCATTCGCTGTAAGAGAGGGAGTCATTATGAAACATTGTGAGAGGGAGAAAGGACAAAAGGAAACAAAAGAAAAGTGACTTTATTTTCTATTTATTTTCCTGTCCTTGCTCCTTTTCTAATCTGTTCTGTGACTGTTTATTTCAAAATTATTTTCTGTCAGAAATTCCTGTAACCAATAAAACAAGCCATGATTTATGAATAAAAACCGAAGTATTTCGTACCACTGTGTCGCTGTAGTTTTAAGAAAACATTCGTTAAAAACGTTTTGAATAGGCAGGCAGGGTCCATGTATGGTTTGTTCAAACTACACTGCTCAAAAATATTAAGGGAACAGTAAAAACACACATCGGGTCTCAATGAACAAAGTATTTTAAAGCTCAAAACCTTTACAGTAGATTGTGTAATTGGATGAGTAAAAAAATGACAACGATTGTCGTGAAAATTAACACAAATTATGTAGAAAAGTGTGAATACTCAATTTGATTATTCATACAGCATTTGCAGAAAACAGTTGTTAGGCTCAGATCCAACATACTGGTTGCTGAATGATGTCCGGACCCTGGCTAAATAGGGGTCACCCCCTTCCCAAGGGATTTACCCCAGTGGGTCACCCCCGTTTCCAGAGGAGTAACCCCAGTGGGTCGCCACTCTTCCCAGAGCCCTTGGGCTTTCTCTTTTCGGTATCAAATTTTATTTTCTACACAATGATGAATGAATCACCAACAGACTGAGGGCTGGATTCAAATTTGCACTGAAAATCATGGTAAACTATTGAAATCGCTGGCTGTTCCAACTTGCATGATTTTCATCACGGCAGCTCATAATGTGACTCAGTAGTGTGTATGGCCCCCACGTACCAGTATGCACTCCTGACAACATCTGGGCAAGTTCCTGATGAGACGGCGGATGGTGTCCTGGGGGATCTCCTCACAGACTTGGATTAGGGCATCAATGAGCTTCTGAAAAGTCTGTGGTGCTACTTGGCGGCATTGGATGCACGATACATAACATCCCAGAGGTTTTCAATTGGATTTAGGTCTGGAGAATGTGAGGGCCAGTTAATGGCATCAAGTGTGAACCCTGCACATAGGTGAAAAGGAGGGGGCACCATTGGTGGACCTGCCAATTCTGGTGTTCTCTGGTGAATGCCAATGAAGGTGCATAGTGCTGGGCTGTGAGCACAGGTCCCACTAGAGGACGTCGAGCCGTCATGCCACCCTCATGGAGTCTGTTTCTGACAGTTTGGTCATAAAGATGCACACCAGTAGCCCGCTGGATTTTGTAGGGCTCTGGCTGTGCTCTTCCTGTTTCCGCCTCACACAAAGGAGCAGACACAGATCCTGCTACTGGGTTGTTGCCATTCTACAGCCCTGTCCATCTCTCCCCGTGTAACAGCTTGTCTCCTGGTATCTCCTCCATTCTCTTTATACTGTACTGGGAGGCACAACAGACCTTCCAATGGCACATATAGATGTGCCATTCTGAAGGGGCTGGACTGTGCAACCTGAATAGGCCATCACACACTACCAGTAGTGACAAGGACACTAGCAAAATGTAAAATTAGAAAACAATCAGTCAGGAAGGATAAGGAGAGAGCAATTGTCTGTGGCCACCACCTGCAAAACCATTCCTTTTTTGGGGGTTGTCTTGCTGTTGTCTCTCCAGTTCACCTGTTGTAACTTTCTTTTGCTCAAAAACAAATGACATTGTTTCACAATCGCTTATGCCTCATAACTGGACAGATTGATTTCTCTGAGGTTTAATTGATTTGGTGTTTTACTGTGATGATTACACATTCCCTTCATTTTTTCCTTTTAAAGCAATGAAGAGGGCTAGTCGTTTTTAATTTTGGGGGTTTTTCCACTAGGTAGAATAATGCATTGTTCTATTCCCTCATTAAAATGCAAATACATTTTTCTGTCATTTTTTCTGTCTCGCACTGTTTAAAGAAACCCACCATTAAAATAATAGACTGATCATATCTTTGTCAGTGGGCAAATGTACAAAATCAGCAGGGGATCAAATACTTTTTTCCTCACTGTAAGCTAGCTAGGTCAGGATAGTTTTCGTTGATCCCCCTTAACATACGTTTTCGACATACAAATACACGCACATACACTTCTTCCTGGATATATCTGAAATCCGATTATCCGAAATACGATCTGTTATCCGACTGGATTGGATTTTAAAAAAATGGATCCCGAGTTGGATCAAGCATTGTGGCCACGGATCGGTGTTATAATATGTGAAGTACCAACTGAACCCCAAATTATATTATTAGGTGATGTGCTGATAATAATAAATATATCATTCACATTTGCAATGCTTGCAGTTGGTTCAGGAAAGCAGCCAATTATTTTTAGCTATTACCTCCTTTCACATTTCCCGTTTGGTTTGAGCTCCTACTGAGCTCACAATGTTTTCATTGGCAGTAAGATAGTATTCGCAATGGCAATGAATAGTAGGCTGTCACCACAGGCTACAATCACAAACCTTAAAATTACCTCCTTCAAGATTATGCATGGCATTTGTACAATCACAAGCTCAGTTGTTTCTTGCTAACTGTAATTTGTATTAAACTGAATAAAATCTATGCATAAAACAGATTAAATGGATTTGAATACACTTGTAAACCCTACTGGGGCAACTGCCCCAGTACAAAAAACAATTTACTTACATTTTATAAAATGTATAAAAACGGAAAAATTGCTTCTGTTTGGTTCCCTTATAGTTTATTCGAAGACTTATTATCATCCACATTTTCCATCAACATTTCAATTTTTCTGTCCACAAGTGGAAAATGTTCTTAGGCGGGGCAAATTACCCCATCTTACCCTACAAGTACAGTATAGCAAAATGCAATTAACATCTACCATAATTGCAAGTATAAGAGGGCAGAAATGTACAAGTATTAGCCTAAGTATAATGCATGCAAAAAGTGGGATGCATAGCTGTGCAATGAAGACAAATGCAAGTACAAATGGCAATGCTAAATATGCAATGAAGGCAAATCAAAGGTGCATGTGCAAGTGATGTCCACAGAAAGCAGCAAAATGGTTCCCGAGGTAAATGTTTACCTCTAGCAACTGAAAAACATACTTATCTGACTTTGAAAAGCAGTGTCAGAGAAAAATTTACAAGTATATTGAATGCTACAAGCGGGATGTATAGATTCAAATGCAAATTCAAGTACAAATGACAATTCTAAATGTGCAATGAAGGCAAATTGAAGGTGCAAGGTAGCATGAGCAACTGAAATGCAGGGATGGCAGCAGAGGGGTCCGTGTACATGAGTATAATTCCTTGTCCCGTCAAAACAAAACAAGGCCCCTGAGAGGCAGGGATCAGTTAAACTATAACAAAATGCATGTGAAAAGTTAACATTCACTGCCATAAACATTTAAACAATTTGGCGGGCTTATGTGGGAATATAACATGCATTTTCTGTCTTACGGACATACTACGGGGAGAACAAGTATTTGATACACTGTTGATTTAGCATGTTTTCCTACTTACAAGCATTTAGATGTCTATCATTTTTATCATAGGTACACTTCAACTGTGAGAGACGGAATCTAAAACAAAAATCCCGAAAATCACATTGTATGATTTTTTATAATTAATTTGCATTTTATTGCATGACATAAGTATTTGATCACCTTCATCACCTCTCCAAAGTGCTAGATGGCATCGAATATGAGGAATTGCCCACTCAAGTCGGTTACGATGACAAACAGCAGTCATGTCGAGACCCTGATGAACTGCACATTTTCGAGTTGTCTTTTATTGTGGCCAGCCTAAGGCACACTTGTGCAATACTCATGCAGTCTGATCAGCATCTTGATATGCCACACCTGTGAGGTGGATGCTCACTAACACAGATTTTGACAGATTTGTGAGAAATATTTGAGAAATAGGCATTTAGTGTACATAGAGAAAGTCTTGGACTTATGAGTTCAGCTCATGACGAATGGGGGCAAAAACACTAAGTGTTACAGCGTTTATAATTTTGTTCAGTGTAAATGGAGCAGGTAACGTCATCTAGAGTAGACTATTTTAGTCTGAAATCCGCCGTTCACTTAGCCAGGTGTAACCCCTCCTCCCCAAACACACGTAGTCGGTATCTATTCTTCTCACTTGTGGACAAAACGAGAAACGTGAACTCAACTATTAGGTATGATTATCCGCCTTCGCTGCGTAATAAGGATATCGCTTGAATAAACCATTCACGGATCAGGTAGAGTAGGCTATACGAAAATATTTAAATAATATTTTCTGTATTATCTGACCCGGGTCAGATGCACATTAACAAGTTTAACTTAACATCATCTAAATTACTTAAAATTATTGAAAATGTATTATTTAAAATGTTTAGTTAGTTTCAATTTTCTATATCAAACACGGGCATGCGCAGTGCGGATGTTTATTCACACTTCCTGGTCCCGAATTTGGATAACCGCTCAGCAGGAGCTGGGGGAAAGTATAGCAGTGCACAGTGGACTCACAGGACATAAAAGGCTTCGTGACCTACGCAACCACTGCAGCTAGAAAGATGTTCTGGTGATCTGGGCTTTTGTCGTCTGCTCTGGGTGACATGAAATGCCGCTTTTCTCGCCACGTCGTGCCTTGTGATTTTTGACGGGGCGACTCTACAACCATGGCCTCGCCACTGCCCCCCTGCACAGCTGTCAGCTATTCTGCATCGACAATCGTCTCTCTTGTTTTCCTGCTTTCGGTGACTGCCGTGCATTCCTCCCAAGGCGACAAGGAGCCAGTTTACCAAGGCTGTGTTACGCAATGTGTCCGGACCAACTGCACCGGAGCTCGGCTCAGAGGTTTTCAGTCTACCCAGCCGCCGTATATGGCGCTGACAGGTAAGCATTTTCTGCCTTGGCCACGTTCTGCGAAGTTTAACTGCCAGATAGTTAGCTCATGCCGGGGAACTACATACAGCAGCATTCACTGGTTTGGCAGCTTGCTAAGTAATTTACCTACGATGGGGGGGGGGGGGGGGGGGGGGGGGGCGGATAATACCCTTGTTTGGCCTGTCGTACACTATTGTTTTAGTGAACTCTGCATGATACTTGAGCAATGATTGTTCAAAGTCAGCTGAGTGGTGCTGGTACTGTATAGAGTGCCATCAGAATTTATTCAGACCCCAATCAGTTTCTGCACATTTTGTTGTGTTATAGACTACGTTTATATTTGATTAAATATTATGTTGCCATCAATCAAAACACAATTGCCCATAATGTCAGTGTGATAAGACGCTTTTAGAAATTTGTGCCAACTTAATAAAAACGAGAAACTAAAATATATCAAATTTATTCAGACTGTATGCCATGACACCAAACTTGATCCTGGATGCATCCTGTGTCATTTGATCATCCATTGAGATTTCTCAAAACCTTGATGGGTGTGCACCTGTGGCCAATGCTATTGTAGTGTAATGAGAAATGTCTGTTGAGAAAGAGTGGAAGTGTATTTGACCAACAGGCACGTCTGGCCCTACCAAGACTCCAACACACTCTGGAGAGGTGTGAAACTCGTAGCAAACTGGAATGCAACTAAATGCCTAAAATCATGGACATTTATCTGTAGTGTTTGGATTTCCCCTGATCCGCATGAAGGGCTGAATAGGCTGATATGCTTTATTGTACTGTACGGGTTATGGATCAAATGTCATAAGAACATTGTAGAAATGATTATCCTTGTTGCAAATCTGACAGCAACTGATGGCAACCCCCCATCCATTTGATAATTTAGCATTGATTGAGTGTGACAGTTCCTGTCCTTTGTGTTCATTGAGGTTTTTAAGGTAATGTGTGTTTTACATGTCTGATTTTATTATAGTCAAATGTAGGAGTTTTAAATGTTAAAGAGACCTCCTAGAACGTTATGTTGTAATCATATTTAGGAGCCTCATTAATAGAGGCTCCTAACCCACATTTATGCTATAGTGTGTCTTATGTATACTTTGTAGACCTTTAGACTAGTTGGGAGGACATTGAATTGTGCTGGTATGTAACTATGTTTTGTATTGTTATTGTATAGCTTTGGTATAAAGATTCCTACTGCACTCCTCATTTATGTTCACACTCAAACTCATAAGGCTACTGATAATCACACACACCAGACTTGATATCCCTAAGTTCTGTGACTCTGAACAGTCTGGGTGGTCTCAGGGACCCATGCCATTGTAAGCATCCCTGAGGTCTAGGTTTCTGACGAGTCTGGATGGATCCCGAAACACATTTCATTTTATTGTTAGGCTTGTGACGAAAGGAGTAGCCGACCTTAGGACTTCCTACATATCGTCATTTACGATAACATTTATTTACTGACAATATGGAGTGAGATGATAGATATATTTATCACTAAGGGTACGTTCCCTTGCACTCATTTCCCTAGCTTTCCCCTGTAGCCTTCTGAGTGGTAAACCTTTCCAACCACTCACACCCCTTACTACACAATGGACTGGACATCATTTAGAAAGGCACACACACCTGTCTGTGTAAGGTCCTGTCAGTGCACGCCAGTGCAAAGACCAAGCCATGAAGTCCAACAAGGATACCTCCATGATGGAGTTGTTTTAAGGCATAGATCAGGTGGAGGAATCAAAATCAAACATTGCTAATGCATTGAAAGTTCCTAGGAGCATAGTGGGCTCTATAATGGGAAATTTATTAAGTTTGAAACCACCAGTATTTTCCAAGAGCTGTCTGTCTTGCCAAACAAAGTAACCAAACTAGAAGGTCCTTGGTCAGTAGGACGACCTAGAACCCAATGGCTCCTCTAACAGAGCTTCAGAATTTCTCTGCTTAGATTGGTGATCCTGCCAGAAGGACAACCATCTCTGCAGCACTTTGTCAATCAGGCCTTTCTGGTAGAGTGGCAAGGTGGATGTTATTCCTGGGTAAAAGGCATATGACATGCCCCCTGAAGGACTGATGGGACTAAAATCCAACTATTAGGCTTGAATGCCAAGTGATACATCTTGCAAAAACAAAATACCATTCATTACCTGGCTAATACCATCCCTACAATGAAGGAGGGTAGAGGGAGCATCATGCTGTGGGAAAGCTTCTCAGCTGCAAGGATTGGGAAACAGACCAGGATTGAGGAAAGGAAGAACGGAGCAAAATGCAGAGAGATTCTTGGGAGCTTGATAAGATTGCACCTACAAGGCGGAATGCCCAAACTATCGTCATTGTACAAGAACAGTACAACGGAATGCAGTTGGCATCTAACCCAAAGTGGAAATAGTGTGCAGAACATTTACAAGTCAAACAATTAAGAACAATGTATGTTTTTGGTGGGTTGTGTAAATGTGCCACAAAGGCAAATTGAAGGTGAAAGGTAGCATGTGCAACTGAAATGCAGGGATAGTGGTAATGAAGTTCCCCAGGTTGACATGTACATGGAACAACTGAAAACATCCTTATCACACTTTGCAAAGCAATATCACAGTCCATTAGTACAAAGACAGTGCAACACGGTCCCTGCGAGGTGGGGTGGTATGGTTATTGTTAGGTCAGAGAGTTCAGCAGGGTTACCGTAGATGAAAAGAAACTGTTCCTGAGCCTGCTGGTGCGGGAACAAAGAGACCTGTACGTCCTGCCTGAAGTTAGGAGGGCAAACAGTTTGTGGCATGGATGTGAAGGATCCCTGATGATGATGTGCACCCTATGCGGACACTGCTTGTGCTGGAGGCCTATAATGGCTGGGTGCTGGACACCAGTGATGTGCTGGGCGGTTTTCACCACCCGTTGCAGGGCCTCCCGGTCAGCCATGGAGCATCCGGCAAACCGCATTGTGGTGCAGTCAGTCAGAATGCTCTCATTTGTGCAGCGGTAAAAGTTCACAAGAATCTTTTGAGGACAGGCGGGCTTTCTTCAGCCACCTCTAAAAATACAGCCACTGCTGCACCCTTTTGACCCAGGATGAGGAGTTGGGGGTCCAGGAGTGGTCCTCGGAGATGTGGACACCCAGGAATTTGAAGTTGGGCACACAGTCCACCTCAGTTCCATCAATGTGAACTGGGGCGTAACTGCAGCCCTTAGATTTCCTGTAATCCATAATGAGCTCCTCGGTCTACTTTACATTGAGGGCCAGGTTGTTGTCAGCGCACCATGCCGCCAGGAGCTTGACCTCCATATAGGCGGACTTGTTATTGTCACTGATCAGACCTACCACTGTGGTGTCGTCTGCAAATTTGACGGTGATGTTGGAACTGTGTATAGGAACGCAGCTGTAGGTGAAGAGGCAATACAGGAGAGGGCTCAGCACACCGCATTATGGAACACACAACACAGTGTTCAGGATCAGGGTGGAGGTGGTCAAGTTGTCTAACCTGACAGGCTGGGTTCTGTGGGTTAGGATGTCCAAAGTCCAGTTGCAGAGAGTGAGGTTGATCCCCAGGTCATAGTTTGTTGACCAGCCTAGAGGGAATGACCGTATTGAATGCTGAGCTAGTCTATGAACAGCATTCTCACATATGTGTTGGTTTTGTCCAGGTGAGTCAGGGTAGGGTGTAAAGCTGTGGAGATGGTGTCCTCTGTCGACCTGTTTGACTGGTAGATAAACAGGTAGGGATCCAGTGTTGGGGGGAGGCAGGACTCAATGTGTGCCTAAACTAGTCTTTCGAAGCACTTCATGATCGTGTGGGTGAGTGCAAAAGGTCAGAAGTCATTCAGGCTTGATGCAGTCAACTGTGTTTGCAACCAGTTGAGGCATACCTGAGAAGGCTTGAAGCTGTGGTTGCTGCCAAAGGTGCTTCTACAAAGTTTGAATAAAAGGTCTGAATACTTATTCTATAACAACATATTACATTATTTATTTTCAGTGAATTGGCACCAATGAAAAAAAATGTTGCTTTGGAATTGTGTTAATCAATGACAAAACATTTATAAATAAGTCTGTAACACAACAAAATCTGGAGCAAGTGAAAAGGCACTGTATCAAAAGACAAATCTTTTGTAATGCAATTAGCCTTTGTCTATTCATAAATTAATTTGGTAGAACTGTCAGTGGAGGGGTTGTGATCCCTGAACTAAATTGGCTTACTGTTTACTATTGATTGTCAGGTAACACAACTAAAGCCAGTTATTCCCACACAGCAAGAACTCTACAATGTTGGAAAGATCCGTGAAAGCTGTAATTCAACACTGCCCATCTTTTTGTTTCATTGTGGTTGGCTGCGTTTGTTCTCTATTCACTGAACTGCATTTTGTCTAACTGCAGCTTTCTTTTCCCTGTCCAGGCTGGACGTGTCGGGATGACTGTCGATATCAGTGCATGTGGCAAACGGTGGGACTTTACCAAGCTGAAGGCTACAGCATCCCACAGTTCCATGGAAAGGTCTGCGCCCACCATTCTGTGGTCAACATTACCACCACACACTCCCAATCACAATCTTTTGTCAGAATGCTCCCTCTTGAACTAGAATAGTTAAGAATGGAGGGGGCGGGTTCTCATCCAGTTTTCCAAACCCATACTTAATGTTTTTCAGTTCTAGCACACCTCACATATTCTGATCGTGTACCTAATAAAGGCCCTTAATTAGTTGAAAAAAGGTCTGCTTGTGCAGGAATATATCCAGTGGAAGGGAGGGGGTCTTTTATGTGGGTGAGTGGGAGTAGGGATTTGTTTTGGTCATCACAAACGTAAACACAACAAATACTTTTTTTTTACGTATCAAAGCATTTGTGCTGTTTACATTTGTAATGGCTTGTTTGGCTTCTAATATAAAAAATTTAAAAAAATAACAAATGAATAAATAATGAATAAAGAGGTGTTGGAAATTATTCAACACTAAGACAATTCAGTGTTTTTCCCTGCTCTCTTCCACAGTGGCCATTTGCGAGGTTCCTTTGCTTCGAGGAGCCGGCCTCAGCCCTGGCATCTTTGCTCAATGGCCTAGCCTGCCTTCTGATGCTGCTGCGCTACCGCAGTTCTGTGCCACGCCAGAGTCCTATGTACTATACCATCACCGCCTTCTCACTGGTGTGTGTGTGTGACTTAACAAAGATGTAACCTTTCTGCTTATTCATATTCCAATATTATCATGTGAACTCTTTTTAAATTAAAGATCTCTTTTTTAGGTTTCTCTCAATGCTTGGTTCTGGTCCACAGTGTTCCACACCAGGGATACTTATCTCACGGAGGTAACGTCACAGCCTACATTGTCATTAGCATTTCATACCTCAAATGGTCATTATAAAGCATATGTTAATTAGAATACAGCCATCTGTAGCAAAGGTATTGAAAAACACTGGGGTGGAAGTCAAGTTTCTGTTGAACTGGACATGCAGTTAGTTTTCTCCATGAAGTGGAATTTACAAATAATCAAAGCAAACTTGATTTACAATGAAATCAATACATTTGTGCTTTACCGATGAAAAGGTAAAGCAAAGTGAAGCTTCTTTGTAAATATGAACTGCAGGTGACACGGATACTAACCGTTAATAATTGAAACATCAAAAGGTGGTTGTGAGAACAAATAAAAAATTTTATAAATAAGAATAACATTTAAATTGAAACCCCATCGCGTGACATATTTGCGTGAATTTTTTTTTCTTCTTTTTTTTATTCCCTCTTGTTTAAACCAGTCTCCAGTTGTACTTGTGGGTCCAATCTCAATGTGACCACTCCCAACATATTTGGGGAAGTTACAGATCACATTTGTTCCTCCTAGGAATCGACGCCAAGCCATTTGGCTTTTTGTTTTTCACACTGCGTGTCCAAACCAGGAAGTCAGACAGAACAGCCCATGTGAAGACACATACACACACTCATCTGATGACCTCAGCTATTTACAGGTGCAGAACCCCATTTGAGGGACTTGGTAGAGTGCGATGAGTCCAAATCCCAACTGACCATACTGCCCCTAACCCCTGGTGATGCTGGGCATTATGCATTGCCCCATGGTGCCCACAGCTACTGGTTATCCAGTGGCACAGTCTATACTCAACTTGGTACTACGACACAGTGCCTTAGACCACCATGCTACCTGAGAACTATCAATATATTTAAACAGACAGACATTTCACCCATCTAATAAAACTGCAAAGGTTCTTAAGACATCGCTGTGGTATACTGATAAAGAAAAAACGTCATACTTTGTAAAAACAAACCAAAAAACTATTGATATTTTTGTATTAATCTTATTTTTATATTAATGTAGAGTAATATGTAACTCCCGACAGACATCTCCCATAGATTAGTGTCAATAACTTACACCTAGAATCTCCCAGATGTATTACTTCTTCAGAACTAACCATGTTGTATAAAAACATATTTTCCAATCAATGTGTTTACCTTTCTTCAAGAAAATGGACTACTTCTGTGCCTCTGCTGTCATTCTCTACTCCATCTACCTATGCTGTGTTAGGTAAGATGAAAACAGGCCTTTTCGTTATTTTTAAAGAATACAACTTTTCTTCCTTGACCCCTGTGGTTGTTCACTGAAGTGTAAACCCGACAGTGGCTTGCAGTCTTTTGTAAATGACAAAAATTATCAAGTTTTTATGTCATTTAAAATGAGTAATTTTTGTTCATATCCAGAACCACTTATAGGTATTGAAATACCTTGCTCAAGGGCACAACTACAGATTTTTACCATGTCGCCCTTAGAGTTTAGAACCAGCAACCTTAGATGTTTGCAGTCATTGATCTTTCCTTGTCTAGAGTGAGAAACTAGCCCCTTAAACAGGGTGCTTAACCTCGTTTACTGGTCCAACAGTAGTGACCGCTGGGCTATCTGCCTCTGTATGTTTATCACACCCCAAACTCTGTTTCCTATCATACTATACTGCCTTTATAAGCTTGTTCAAAAAGGCTTTCAAACTAAATGTACACCGTTCCTGACTGACTTTCATCCTTCTGTCTTCCCAGGACATTGGGGCTGAGGAGGCCAGGGGTGTCCAGCATGGTGGGAGTCGTGCTGATCCTGGCCTTCACCTCCCACGTGTTCTACCTGACCTTCATCAGCTTTGACTATGGTTACAACATGGCCGCCAACGCCACCATAGGTGCGGTTGGAGCCCGGGTCCAAAACAAGCCACAGAACGCAAACGTGTCCCAGGTGATCGCGAAGCACATTGTGTGTCTCTAATTTTCTCTCTCTCTCTCACCCTTTCCAACATGTCTTTCCCATCTCCAGGCATAGTGAACCTCCTGTGGTGGCTGTGCTGGTGCTGGCAAAACCGGCGCACTCTGCCCTACTGGTGGAAGTGTGGCGTGGTGGTGATGCTGCTTCACGGCCTGGCCCTGCTGGAGCTGCTTGACTTCCCTCCACTCTTCTGGATCCTGGACGCCCACGCCGTCTGGCACCTCAGCACCGTGCCGGTGCACTTCCTCTTTTACAGGCATGTTGCTCGTCTTCCACTTTCCGCCTGCAGAAACCGCTGAGATTTTGTCTCCCGCTGACTTTACTTGACAGCAGGGATTTCTGGAATTCTCCCCCAGCTGTTCCCCATATTTAAATGTTTCCGATCTATACCTCACCTTCTTAAACCACAACTTCTCAGCTAATTATCACACCTTTTGATTAGGTGAGTCATAAGCTAGTTCAGGGCCACAATATTTTTGAGAGGACTGGTCGTGCTTAAAGAGATTTGAAAACATTAAATCATTAGAGACTGTTTTCAAAGAGCATTGGGCTGGATTTTAACATAAGCTGCAGTAGTATACAGTATGTGCTCTGGAGGCAACAACTGGGAGAAAATTGAAATGCAATGTCAAGTTTTGGTCCAATGCTTCATGAGCTGAATCAATAGACCCCAGAATTTTTCCATTTGTAGCTCTGATTAGCTACCACAAAAAAAAAGAAAATCTGAATCTGTGTGCAAATTTGTTTACATCTCTAAGTTACAGATAATTTTTTTGCAACTTCATCGGTTTTGCAAGTTTTTGTTAGTTGGTGTCTGTTTAAATTGACTGTACATGCATATTTTCATACACCCAAGTAGTCCTGACAAACTATTTATGAGAAAATAAATTACCAACTTCAAAATCTTTGATAGCATCCTCTCAAATATTTACGAAAATTGTCACCCTACTTCTAGAATCACTTTCAAAGCTTCTGCCTTAACCAAATGTTTATCTTTTTTTTTCTCCTTCAGTTTCTTGATAGATGACAGTCTCCATCTGCTCAACACAGAGAAGGCGGGCGTCAAACTGGAGTAGCAAGAGGTCCTCACCAGTTCACCCACGCCTCTATTCTCACTCACCAATCGGGGCAGCTGGGCACCAGAATAGGGTGGAGCTCAGTCGCCATGGTGACCGGCATGGCACCTGTGCACACATGAATTCCATCGAAGTATAACATTTTTCAGTTTACTTTATCATGTTTCTTTCATGGGCGGGGTTGATGAAATTATTTATGATTTTCTTTTCACAAGTTAGAAATTTCTTGACATAATAGATGTTTGCATTCACTGATCTTGCCTTGTATACAGTGAGAAACAAGGCCCCTTGTTAATTAGTAAAATACTGTAAATTTACACAGGAAACTTAAAGCACTTTGCAAATCTACCGGCAATCAAACGCATGCATATCAAATTGATTGAGGCCTTCTGGAAAAGGGTTTGTTGGTGACTTGAGGTTAGCCCCATTCAGTGTCACAATGAACAGACCTTAAACAGTGATTGAAAATGGGGCCTTTGTCCCATGGTCATGTATTTTCTTTTCACTGTCAAAAAACATTCCGGCATGGTATCTATAAGGGCATGATCTGAGTTCATTATGTACAATCTGCAGCCCCTTGCAGCCGCCACCAAATGGCGCCAAAACACATTCTCTTACTGGAATCCAATATGGCATGTACCCAAGTCTGTCTGTCAAATGTGGCCTAACAGACAGACCAGGGATGGGAGAGGTGCCCCTCTGTCACGGAGGGGTTCCAGCGGATTGTTCTGGAGTGAGGGGGGGCAGGGGGACCGGAGAGGATATTTGGAGGCCGTTTAAGCTGACAGCGTTTTTTTCTTTTGCTATTACATTTTTATTGTTACGCCTATGCTACTTCCATCGCTGCTCTTTTTTATTTACTGTTTTTTTCAGCTGTTTTTTTCAATTGTATTCTCTATGATTGCCTTTTATGGTTTTTGACACATTGTCATGTTAATTGTTTGTGTCATGGCTATCACTGCATTGCTCAATGTATTTTTTTCATATTTTATTTTTTTATTTCTTGATTTTTGATTGGGTTAATAGAAATCAAATGTATGTTCACCTGGATGGCCTTTTGAAGAGGAGATTAAGGTGTGTGTGTGTGTGTGTGTGTGTGTGT
>JACXGJ010003699.1:22446-51587 GCA_016801105.1 Esox niger | reverse complement strand
AGAAACACTAGGACACTAAGACAACAGAAAACAACTAGAAACACTAGGACACTAAGACAACAGAAAACAACTAGAAACACTAGGAGACTAAGACAATAGAAAACAACAAGAAACACTAGGACACTAAGACAATAGAAAACAACAAGAAACACTAGGACACTGTACAACAATAGAAAACAACAAGAAACACTAGGACACTGTACAACAAGAAAAAACAACAAGAAACACTAGGACCCTGTACAACAATAGAAAACAACAAGAAACACTAGGACACTAAGACAATAAAAAACAACAAGAAACACTAGGACACTTAGACAATAGAAAACAACAAGAAACACTAGGACACTGTACAACAATAGAAAACAACAAGAAACACTAGGACACTAAGACAATAGAAAACAACAAGAAACACTAGGACACTAAGACAATAGAAAACAACAAGAAACACTAGGACACTGTACAACAATAGAAAACAACAAGATACACTAGGACACTGTACAACAATAGAAAACAACAAGAAACACTAGGACACTACAACAATAGAAAACAACAAGAAACACTAGGACATTACAACAACAGAAAACAACAAGAAACACTAGGACACTTAGACAATAGAAAACAACAAGAAACACTAGGACACTGTACAACAATAGAAAACAACAAGAAACACTAGGACACTAAGACAAAAGAAAACAACAAGAAACACTAGGACACTAAGACAATAGAAAACAACAAGAAACAATAGGACACTGTACAACAAAAGAAAACAACAAGAAACACTAGGACACTGTTCAACAATAGAAAACAATAAGAAACACTAGGACAATTAAGTACAATTGTATTTAGCTTAGCAAGAGCTGACTGAGGACCAAGCTACGCTGATGGAAATGCCAGGCTGAAGAAGTCAGTTCAGAGTCTGATACAGAAGGTGGTGATGGAGTCTGAGTTACGGGTGGCAGGAGGGAGAGTTTCAGGGCAGCAACAATGAATGCCTGGGCCCCCACGGCACAGTCTTGTTTTTGGGATATTGAGAAGTGCAGTGTTTGGTGCACGTGTTTGACAGAGAACTTCTGGACATACTAGAGCCTGTCCAGGCTTTGCCGGAAACCCTTTATAGGAATCTATTGCAGTAGTCCTGAAGTGATAACACAAAAGCAGGGCTCGTTGGTAAGGGTTCGTGATTGATGGGCAAAGTCGGGAAATGTTGCACAGGTAAGCGAAGACTGATTTGGTGACAGACTTGATGTGGGGCTCAAAGGAGAGATTTGGGGCTAAGATGATCTGATGCTCAGATTCCTGAACTCAATGCTTGCCTCAAAAGGAACTGTGAGGCAAACCTTGGTTTAAAGGGGCATGGGTTTGGCTGTTGAGATCTTGTTTCTCCATGTACCAACCAATTGATATTCGTATTCCTACTGTTTTGTCTGTGTCTCTGATTCTGCCTCATGATGGCAAGCTTCACATGCAATAAGATTTATTTGGTCTTCATTCTGCAGACACCAGCAATATACTCAAAATGCCATGCTTAGAATCAAAACAAATATTTACTGCTGTTTTGTGCGTGCATTGATACAACAGCCTAATTTAAAAAAGCAACAAAGCCAAATTGTCCAAATAATTATGCATCCAAAAATGTTTAGACAATGACCTGTACAAAACATGCTGCTGATACATTTGGAGTTTACTGTACTCTAGATAAGCAAAATAACATTAGTATTTGTACAAAATTGGCAATCAAAGCCTAAATGGCATCAAAGAAGACATAATTCCTCCTTACCGATCACGTGTATCTTGAACAGCAGCTTTTCAGCTCCTATCTCACAGCTGTATTCACCAGCATCCTTCTTCTCCACCTTTTCTATCACCAGATTACGAGTCTTGCCCTTTGCCTCTGTGTATACAGTCTTACTGGAAGTCAGCAGTTTGCCGTCCTTGTACCATTTCACCTCTGTCTTGGTATCAGATACGTCACAGGTCAGAGTGGCTTTCTGGGAGAGAGTTGCTTTTATCTCTTTCTGTACAGAATCCCTGTTGGTGAAGGCAGCCTGTCGTGCTTCTATTGGGATAATCATGTAGGGGCACAATGGCAGAAACATTGATTTCAGGGCCATCCAGAGTCACCATCAAACACAGTACACATGACTTACTGCCCTGTATAGACACAGAGACACTTAACTACAGGACACACACCAAGAGCTGGCAATTTTAGCACGGTAAAAAAACAAAGAAACCATGCAACAAACATCTCAACTACAGTATGCATTAAGCTAATGAAACATCACTGATTGTTTGGAGACATTAGCTTGGGACAACATCGAATGAAACAACCTTTGTCAAACATTTCATCAAATTAATATTACATTGACCAGCATATGGACAACTGTTCTTCTCATTACAATCCCTACAGGAGAGGGCAGACAAACAATACATAAAATAGATTATATTACCTGCCACCTGCAGGTTATAGACAAGCTTCTCTGCTCCAGCATGACAGATGTACTGGCCAGCATCCTTCTTCTCTACCTTTTCTATCACTAGCTGACGATTCTTGCCCTTTGCTTCCATGAAAATGATTTTACTAGGAGTCAGTAGCTTGTCATCCTTGTACCATTTCACCTCTGTCTTGGTATCAAACACCTCACAACTCAGAGTGGCTTTCTGGGAGACAATGGCTTTCACATCCTTCTGTACCGCTTCTTTGTTGGAAAAGGCCTGGGCTTCTGTAAATCAATCATTAGCAGTTTCATTATATGGAATGGGAAACAACACACAACAGAGGAAGAAATACATTTGAATTTAAAAAAAAATATTCATTTTAATAAGTTAAGTTAAACTCAAAATGTTTAACTCAATGTTTTTGCCTTTCATTTTTCCTGTTAGAAGTTAAGGCACAACAATCAATCAATCAAATGTATTTTATAAAGCCCTTTTTACATAAGCAGTTGTCACAAAGTGCTTTCACAAAACACCTGGCCTTAAACCCCAGTTAAGGGGGTTGAAGGCTGGGTGTTTTGTGTTGTAACTGTTGTAACTACCCCCAGTACAACAGTAACTACTGCAATTGATTGAATGACTTTAGATCTTCCTAAGACAGAAAGTCAAATGTACATCAGAACAAACGCCTCCAGAAGTGATATATAACCTCCTTACCTGTCACCTTCATCTTATATGACAATTTCTCAGCTCCAGCCTCACAGGTGTACTGGCCAGCATCCTTCTTCTCAACCTTCTCTATCACCAGCTGACGAATCTTGCCATTTGTTTCCATATGGACTGTTTGAGACGAAGACAGCAGTTTGTCATCCTTGTACCATTTCACCTCTGTCTTGGCATCGGACACCTCACATGTCAAAGCTACTCTCTGGGCAAGACCAGCTTCCACCTCCTTCTGTACAGATTCCTTGTTGGCGAAGGCTGCCTGTTGGGCATCTGCAGAGACAATAATGAAAGAGCATGGTAGCATATGGGGGTCCAACAGAACAATCAGTAAATATGAAAGATGATTGGAAGGAGACACTTTTATGTTATAGGTCCACGCAGTAACATAGGTGTCAATAACATCACATTTACACAAACAAAAGAACCAAATATTTTTAAGATGATTCCAGCTAAGTGGGCTAACTATCAAGATAGTATTTCCACCACGGATCAAACAACAAAAAATTTCAAACTTGCAAGACTGACATACGTACCATCTACAGTCCAACCTGGTTAAAATAAGACAAACGACAGTCAGAGAATATATGTCTTACCTGAAACATATATTTTAAAGACAAGCTTCTCCGCTCCAGCCTCACAGGTGTACTCTCCAGCATCCGTTTTAGCAATTTTTTCCACCACCAACAGACGACTCTTTCCCTTCTTCTCCATATATAATGTTTTACTTGCAATGATCTGTTTGCCATCTTTGTACCACTTCACCTCCATCTTCTCATCAGTCACCTCACAGCTCAGAGTGGCTTTCTGGGAGAGAACAGCTCTCACTTCTCTCTGCACAGACTCCTTGTTGGAGAAAGCTGCTTTCTGGGCTTCTGCAGGAGCGGCACAGTAAAATCAGAAACAAATCTCACCGTTAAGGTCAAAGGGGGTAAAAACTGAAACTATTTCCATACAGGAAGTCTGGGATTGTGAGAGGACAAGAGTTTTGCAGCTTTTTGCAGGTGTGATAAACGTTGGTGATGATAGAACAGGTTATGAAATCAGATGAATACAGTGATTGTATGTGTGCTCTATGAACATAACCACTCTCTTTCTTACCTTTTATCTTGACCTGGAATGTGACTTTGTCCCCTACTGTCTCACAGGCGTAGTGTCCCTCATCACTCTTCCTGGCGTTCTTGATGATCAGTGACCTCTGTGTCCCTTTGGAGACAATGGTGGTCCTTTGGTCCTCATAGACCACTGTCTGATCCTTCTTCCACACAACCACCCCACTGGCAGATGACACCTCACAGTTTAACACAAGATCTCCGCTTTGGGCAGGTGCCACCCCCATGAGTCCCTTGGGCTTGTTCAGGAACTTAACTTCATCTGGGAGACAAACAGCAATGGGATTGGTCACCAAGAAGTCCTCTTTTTATTAACACATTTGTGGTAGAAAAGTAATAACTAAAATATAACATTTACATTTAAAATATAAATTCTGTTGAATCTGCCAAACAAATGAAAATGTACTATCTGCGATGTTGTATTTTCTTAAAATATTATGAAGCAAATATTATGCTATTATAAAGAAATAACTTTATATTTCAATTGAAATACACCATATGACACATGGGAGTCTTCCGCATGGTTGGAGGATGGGAGGACAGTACTAGTGACACATAGGAATTTATTACATGATGACAGAGAGCTCTTTCCCTTGCTAGAATGTTAACTACCACCTGCTGTCAGCTGTCAAAGCCAAGCCTTTTCCTATGTGTCACATGGTCCGAGAGGGGCTTTCTGTAAGCGATGTAGGTTAGAGGTTGATTTAATACACGGTGTCAGTTTTAGACATGGGGTCAAACTAACCCATTGGATTTTAAAGTCTAAAAACATGAAATTTGTATAGAAATATAAGAAAAGGAACAGGCAAGTCTAGTTCGGCCAGCCCGCGATTCGAAGGGATCAATGCTGTTGCCCTTTTTTATTTGAATCGGCGCCTCCTATGTGTCAGGCTGTGTCTTTAACCACTACGCCACTAAGCGATACGTATGCCCAATGTCGGTACAGCATCTCAACATGAGATCATTTGGTCACGCATTAACATCATGCCAAATTTGAATATTTAACTAGACAACATTAAGCATTGTGTAAAACTGACTTCCACTGGCCGTTTTAACAGCTTTCTAGTCAGTAATAGGCTAACTATTATGTACTAACTTACCACTTGGAACAGTCATAAGAATTGAGCAATTGCTAGTGAGACTGAAGATGAACTTCACACCGCCACAAAGCTTTTTTCATTTCATGGCACAACAACCTTAGTTTTTCGTTCATTCTTGAATGACATTGATATTATAACTATCAATACAGGTGACGGTAACTCTTTCATCAAGTGAAAAGACAAGAGAATCGTGGAAGTCCCTCTTTTACTGCGCAAGGGTTTGTGATCTAGCCTGTATTACCTCAAAAAGCATACACAGATGAGAACATGGAAAATCCACCAGAAATAGTTGCAATATAACTATAACAGTTATATTTTAGGCTTTCTATAACATAGCTATAACATAGGTTGTAGCCAGAGAAGTTTTTATCTATCCTGAACAAACCCTAAGGCATCATTTGTTGACTGTGGCGAGGCTCAAACACCAGTCCCTGCATGCCAGTCAGCATCTCTAACCACTATGCTATTTAACAAGTAGTAGTCAGTCACTCAGTAAGAGACATTTGCTCTCTTTGGCTGACTCCGTTTACGCGGTCCGGCAAAAAAGAAAGTGCAACTGAAAGTGCAAGTAAGCCTTTCAGACCTGAGTGGGATAATCACACAAGCTAGATCTAGGTCCCAAGAAACAAGAGATATGTTGTCAGATCTGGCAAGGTATCTTGATGGTTGTAAAAAGGTTTGTGTGTAATTGTGTTATTTTGGATCATGATTTCTCCTCTGACAAAAAGAGCATCGCTACTACAAAGCATGACACACATATCCAAAGGCTTTTAGAAGTAGTATATTCCAATCCAGCTTTTCTAGTAATTTTTTTCCTGAACATTTTATAAGCTGCTATATATGCTCAAAACCAAGGACTCCAAACCTTTTTTTTCCCTGAGGGCTCAGTGTTCCCAGATTTCTATGAAATATTACAATACGGTAGGTACAATATGGCCTTCCATAACATAGTCATTAAGAATGTTAAGGAACTGGTTTTCTATGCAGGGAATTTGTGTGACTATATACCAGTTATAAAACATTTGAATGAATGTAAATGCACCTCTATTTGGCCAACACATATTTTCAAAGACTGATGATCAATCAGATCAAACACTCGACATCATCCTCATGACCATTAACTTTGGCTACATATACGAGTATAACATGAAGAACAACATTAGCAACATTATTTAGATATGAGTTAACAGATAGATAATTGAACATAACCACATTTTAAATATGGACTGACAGTATCAATTCGCAACAATAAAAAGCAAAGCAAAGTGTCTGCGTATTTGAGATGCAGATATGATTACGAATAAGTTATGGAGCACCCTTTTCTTCAATCTGCTGCTAGCTGGCAAAATAACTAAAGTTACTGTATGGTCGTTTAAACAAGCTATCTGTAAGTTGCTGCTAATTAGAAAAGTCTGCCAGCAGCGGCCCAGTGATTTTCTGAATATTGGAATAAGAATTAGGCAGATGGAATTTACCATCGATTTACAGCAAGGGTGTAATATGTCAGGTATGATTAAGTTGGCCAAACTATTACAAAATAACCAGAATTTGATGCATGACAAAATAAATCCAATTGACGTAATAGTAAGATGTTCAAAAATATGCATGAATGTTTATCTTGTGAAAAGGCTGTATTATACCATAACATATTTAAACGTGACATAGGCTAATCTTCAACATTTAAATCTCACAAAAAATTATTTTATGTAAAACAACATATAAAGCTTTGGTGTCAAAGTCCAACTTTTGCTATTGTTTAATTGTAAAGCTGTCACTAACATCAATAGCTACAAAATCATAAACCCTGCATATCTCTACACATTCTCCTGAAATCTTAACCAGACTGTTAACCTCATGTCTAACACTAAACTTAAGTTAAGACTGACTACTTCTGACAGATGCTGTGGAGTCTGATTTTCCGACTACATTATCTGGTGAAAAACATACACACGGCTCATGGAAACACTCCCATGTATCCTACACAATGAAGTGATCTGATGTGAAAAAATGTATGGGACCACCATCTAGGATATTTCTACATCAACTTGTGGAATGTCTATACTAAATGTCACCCTTGTATACACGGCGTCACATTAATCCAAGGGACTCAGGTTCCACTTTCCTCCTGGTGTCAACGGGTTATTAATATGTTACAGACAGACTCATAGGAGCAGTTTCCACTTTCTAGGATGACAATTTGTACCTTTTAGAGAAAGCTGCAGGGACATTTTGTCTTCTTCTAAGACACACTCATAGATGCCCGTGTCTTCTTCTGTGACATTATGTACCACCAGAATCCTCTTGCGGTCAGTGGTTATGCACTCATACTTCTTGCCCATCTTCAGCTCTCGTCCATTCTTCATCCAGACCACCTACAGGGGTAGCAGAAATAAAGGCTTTAGCTAGAAGTTCCACCCCAATTTATTTTCGATAGGGGCATGCAAAAAAAAATGTGTAATGGTTTGTTGGAGGAGAGTTCCACGAAACCTACTAGCAGGACAATAGAACAGGTTTGTGCAAATATAAAGCAGCCATTTCTGGGAGATGACCAGTCCTGTCAACACTGCAGTATAGAGAGACTATAGAGAGTCACTTTATTCGGCAAAGTTGGTTTGACAATGACGGAATCAAATATAAGATTTGTTAACCTCTGAAGTAAAGCACAAAATATTCAGTTAACATAATTATGAACACTATTTGTTCTAACACATCGTTGTTCATCTTAACCTTAAGTGGGATTATTTATTATACTACCCTTATAAGTTTTCGAACAGAAATAGAACATGAACGTTTTCATTCGCTTATTCAGTCATGTGACCTTTCCCCATTACACACCTTGGCATCGTGACTGGACACCTCTGTGGTCAGCTGGGCAGAGGACTGGGCACTGCAGGTCACTACCTCGGTGTGAGCCGACTTACTGGTGAACCGAACAGGCTGAGCTGCGAATAGAGTTTTCACATTCAGTAAACTACTACTGATGCACATACACTTGGAAAGTTGTCCAAT
Source organism: Esox niger (assembly GCA_016801105.1). Classification (NCBI taxonomy): domain Eukaryota; kingdom Metazoa; phylum Chordata; class Actinopteri; order Esociformes; family Esocidae; genus Esox; species Esox niger. The sequence goes on along the minus strand of JACXGJ010003699.1, from coordinate 43,210 downwards.
CGCACAAGACGGGGTAAGTGAAGTGAAACTGAGATATTTCACTTTAATGACATGAATTCTGAATAATATGGTTGGCAGCAAGTGATTGTCTTCAAGTGTAATTTATCTGACCTATTCATCTGCCATTCAAGCAGTTTTGAAAACAGAAAATGTTGCTCTATTGCAGTAGTCTACATTTTCATGTAACAGATGTCCCCATCCAGTGCATGACTGTGGGCATACATTTCCACACAGATTCCACAACAGCCTAGTATTTACCCATCACTTTGAGTATGCAAGTACTCTCGGAGCCACCGCCCACAAATTTGACCACAGCGCCGTTCATCTCCATCAAGACCATCCGGATTGTGAGTGTGTGCGTGGTCTTTTGTCTGGTAATGAGGTAGTCAGTACCACTACGCAGGAGGCGTCCATTGATAGACCAGAACCCTGAGCACACGGCAGACAGATCAACAGAGAGGGAGGCCTCTTCCCCAGCTATGGCTGTGCTGTTTATTAGGCCCGTCTTTATCTCTGCACTGGGCTCTGCAAGAAGGAGTAAAATCATGTCAGTTTAATAAAAGTAGCATGCCAGGGTTATTATAATTGGGTCTAATTATGGTTCCAGTGTTACGATTAGCTTCATTTTGTATAGTTATTATACTTTTACGCACATTTCTACCATTCTTACGAATGGCAGTGAAGTATTCATTCACTGCCATTCGTCTATTTTTCATTGAAACCCGTAATGAGATGTTTCTCAGTCTCACCAAAATAGAAGGTCCCGGGCACTTCCAGGTATTGGCTCTGGCCATAGTCGTTGACTGCAGAAATGCGGAATTGGTAGCTGGCCTCCTCTGTGAAGTTTTGGATTGTGATCTCAGGGAATGGGCTGATCTCCATACCACTGCATCTCTGCCAGGTCTGGGATCCAACCTTCTTCCTTTCTATTAAGTACCCTTTGATGGGCACAGGTCGTTCACTGTCTGGGGGGGACCAGTGAAGGGTGATGGATGAGTCGGTCTTGTTTTGCACCAGCACGTCGATAGGGGGATCTGGAGGATGCTTTCTGGCAGCTGGGTGAGGATGAAAGGAAGGTATAGTTTGATTAAGAACCTGATGATGAATAAATAATACATGTATCTGCAAACACTGAGTTACCTTTTTAAAGTATATACTCTAATACAGTCATTAGTTCGTATAATCCAAAACTAATCAAGGATTCACATATGTGATGTAATTATAACGAAGGATATCTTGATTCTTTGTACTTGACATTTAGGTTTATGTTTTCAGCTCACCAGTGACAGAAAACCGAGTGGAGGTCATGCAGTCTCCAGCCACAAAGGCAACCTCCCCAGAGTCGTCGGCCTGGCAGTTCCGGATGGTTAGCGTGTACTGTCTGAGGGTGCACGCGATGGATATGCGTGTGTCGGGCTTCAGGCGCTCGCCGTTGCGGGTCCAGTAGGCGTCAGAACAGGGATGCTCCAGCTCAACACAGAAAATCACTGTATCACTCACTGGCACTACTGTCCTCCTGGGCAGTTTCTTAGTGATGTTACCTGGAAGAGCCAAGCACAAGGGTCACAAAAAGGCAGCATGCTACAATACTGCATCCCGAACTCTGTGCAAAATAAACACATTGCCTTTGAGAGGTCAAACAGGACATTTTACACTGCCGTTTGTATCGTAAAATGTTTCGATTATTTCACACCATCTTTTATTTTTATTTATGCCAATATGACAACATGTTGTAAACCAAAGCAGTGTAAATGTCTGTGATGTATACTCCTATCCAACAAGCGGGAACACATTTAACATTTCCAATGATGTCTAATGTCTCTTAATGGTGGCATGGGAAGGTTAAAAGGTGGTTTCTGGTACCCAGTACGGTGAGCTCAGCCACGGTGCGGCTTCCCTCCTTCATCTCGCAGATGTAGACCGCATCATCATTCGTGGTGACGTTGCGGATGGTGAGGCGACGCACGGTGCCGTCCTCTTCCAGGCCATACTTGGAGCTCTCCTCCAGACGTGTCTCCTCCATGAACCAGCTGGCCTGGATGGCCGGGACAGGCACCTCACACAGGAGAGTGGCCGTCATCTTTTCCTGGACTTCCACATCCTGCAACTTTCTCCTGAAGGGCACCTTGGGCTCTAAGGATAAAGGAATTATAATATTCAGAGAGGTGGTTTTTTGCCTCTTAAATGAATAGATGAAAGTGTTTCTTGGAATGTGCCAAACTCTGCTTTGAGCACAAACACAGACAGTTTGCAGAAACATATTAAAAGTTAAAAGTGACTTCAATAATGGTATTAACGTATTTATCTATCTTTGGACATTCCATGCACCACAGTAAACACAAGGTTATTGAGTTTCAATTCCTTATTTCATCTGTAATTCATTAACCAAATACTCCTCAACCACTCCAAGACAACATTTTCCCATGTGTCCAGGAATGTAAAAATGATACATTTATGATTGGTGGATGATATCTATGAGTTTCAACAAATCACAAGCAATAAAACAAAGATATACACAGGGGATACCCCATAAATGTCTGCCGTTTTGACTTGTGAGGTGTCTATCATGACCTCTCCCAGTAGTACTTATTGCAAACCAGAGTGTTATATGATGATCGAGTGTTAATAGGAGTACGGGTAAATAAAGAGCAGAGGGAATATCCTTGCCATTGCAGAGCCCCCGTGATATTTTACAGAACAAGCGAGGCATGTCATGTATCCAATGTCAAGGCTTCCATTATAACAATACACAAACACACTGCCATGGGTACAGCACACCCTCTCTAACCGAGTCTACATTAGCAGCTGCCATTGATAATTATGAAAAACTACCAAGATCGTTCATAAATAGTAAACCTAGTTATGGCGCCTGGGGTCTACAACGGACTAATGGCCATCAACGCAACTGTCAACTATTCATCACTGGCAGAAAATAGATGAAACACGACACTCCTCCTTCATATCGATGCAAAGCATTCAAGCACCTAGTTGAGTAGCAGTGGTGCATGTCAATGCTGGGGAAAAGTAAAACGACGCACAGTTCCACATCCATTGACTATTTGCTGTGGTTGTGGGCAGGCTTGAATAAGATTATTATAATGGAGCTTGAACGTTTGATATTATTTAAAACTGCACGGGATGCAATTACTCAGTTAACCTCTGAGTCCTTGTGCTATCATGTTTAAACCCCCTTTGAAATGTATGCTTTGAAGTACACAAGTCTGGGACAGGAAGATATGCAGGCAGGCATTATAGAAATGCTATATTCAAAATAACATTTATTTGTAGCAGTTAGCTATAATAGATTTAGCAGAAACTCTTACATAGAGCAACTTGCTATACCAAGTAGGTTTAACTGTCTTGTTCAAGGACACAACTAAAGATTTATTTTGTTAGCCTGAGGATATACCTTTCCCTTACTGGCACAACATTGTCACTTAGCTTAACATTGTACTTAGCTTTCCGCCAACCATTCATAACACTATTAATGCCAGTCGGGCATACAGAGTTTTATGTAGCACAGAAGTTAGTTTCCTCAACAGCCAAGTGAATGTATCAAGCTTGTTGAAAAAGGATTAAAAAATATGTTCTGCTTACCTTTAACAATCACCAACACAGCGCTGTAGGTCTGTCCAGCCATATTGGAGGCATTACAAGTGTACAGGCCATTGTCATTTTGCTTGCAGTACAGTATCTTCAGGATGAAGTTCTCTGCCTGGTCCTCATACATAATGTGCCTACGTCCTTCGCTAATGTTCCCTCCATCCTTTCTCCAGATGATGTGAGGCTTGGGGTGACCTGTGACAAAGCAACTGAGCTTGGCGTGCTTGCCCTCAGTTACCGTGCAGGTGCGGGTGAAGACGCCTTTGGGCAGCTGTCTAACCAGTGCCGCGCTCCTGTGGTCCAGACCCAAAGCGCTCAGCCCATCTGTGGCCACCGTGGCTGTGGAGGAATTGATGGTGGCGTTGTAAGCTGAGCTGCTGGTCTCCGCAGTGCGGTAGATAGAGATCCCTTCTTTACGCTTCTGCAGGTGGGAGAGGAGGGATGTGCTCTTGTCCTGGCTCAGGTGACAGGAATCCTGGGTGTCTACGACCAAGGTGGCGGCAGAGTGTGAACGGCCTTTCGTGTTCTGAGCACGGCAGGTATACGTGCCACCGTCCAAACTTCGCACACTCTGGATCCTTAAAGAGCTGCTGTCGTTGTCCGAGGTCACCTTAATGCGGTTGGTCTCGGCCAGATAACGCCCATCCTTCTCCCAGTCGAATTTGGGCTCTGGGTAAGCGGCAACTCGACAGCTGAAGAGCACGTCGCCCCCCAGGCCCACCCGTGCGGCGTTAGGCTTGACGATGAAGACAGGGGCTCTCTCCACCATCTCCTGAGGAAGGCCCACGTGAAGAGTTACGCATGCGTACGCTTCTCCGACGTTGTTTTTAGCTCGGCACATGTACTGGCCACTGTCCTCCAGGGTTAAGTCATAGATGGTGAGGCGGTAGATATCGCCGTCATTCACCATCTTGAAGCGTCCCCCGGAGGTCAGTCTGAGCTTATCCTTTTCCCAGGTAATCAGCGGGGTTGGGTTGCCAACAATAGTGCAGCTCAGGGTGGCATCCTTGCCTACACACACCGCAAAGGCTTTGGGCCGTGTAAGGAACCTAGGTGCCCCTCCAAACAGGTTCTGATCCATTACTGGTTCCTAGATTAAAGAAAAATAGCCATTAATAATTTGGACATTTGTGTTTTGTTAAGAGTATTATTAATGTCTTGCAACTCTGTTCTGCTCTTTTATGTGTGTGCATCTCAAAATACCAGTGAATTTTCTTAATAATCATGCTTATTAATTCAAAAACACTAATTGCATTAATAGCCAAAAGTAGCACAGAACCATAGCTTTAATTAACACTCTGCGGTGACCGGAAAAGGGTGCTGGACAACCAGTAACCAAGACCCAGCCACTGGCGGAGATCACTCATACACTGACCCAAGACCTCTTGGAGAAACAGGTAGGTAAATTAGTTTAAAAGCAAATCACTTCACTCACTCTAAAATGAACCGGTGTATAGTAAACATACATTTATACTATTATTATAATAAGTTCAACTAAAAGAAAACAAAACTGGTGCAAGAGAAAAAAAGGGAAGCATCTAGAGGAAAAGCTAACATGGTCTGAGCTTCTAAATCAGCCACTACAAGTGCCTCGAAGCTCACCATTAGTAATGAATCACTTTTGGCAGAATCAATCTGTTACCAGAACATCCACAGGTATTCTTGCAACAGTCAAGACTCAAAAGCCCAAGCTGAGTTGACAGTACAACCAAGTAAGTTATATTACTTGAACTAAGTGTCCCTTAGCATAAATGGTTTGAGGAGACCAACGAAAGGAAGAGGGCAAAGTACATAGAGCAGATGGAACAAATTGGCAATCAGGTGTGGAGAACAGTGTGGGCATGATGAACATGGGCTGCAGAGGGTTAACTGGATAAGTATTCAACATATTCAACATATTAATAATTGGTTGAGCCATCTTTTGCTCCAATAACAGCTTCATGTCTTTATGATGTATGTACACAGTTTTGGACAGTGTCAGAGAGATTGTGACCAATTATTGTTGGCGGATTTGTTCTAGGTGGATCAGACTGTTTAGATGACATTTTTGGATCACAATTCTCAAATAGTGAATTTGACTATGTCACTGTAAGACTTTAGGTTCTTGATCCACTCCAATGTTGCTATGGACATGTGCTCGGGTACAATTTCCTGCTAAAAGGTGTTTCCTTACAAGCATCAACTGAAGTTAGTACTCTTGCCATATTACCCAGTACAACCTCAAAAGGCTGCCGTCACGCCCCAGTTCTCATCGATGGCACCGAGGTGGAATTTGAAGTGTCCAGCTTCAAATTCCTTTGGTGCCCACACCTGCGAGGATTTTTCCTGGACCTTCAACACCTCAGCTCTGGTCAAAAAGCCCTGTACGTTTTGAGGAGGCTGAAGAAGGCCCGTCTGTCTTCTAAGATCCTTGTGAAATTTTACCGCTGCACAATTGAGATAATTCTGCGCCACTGTGTGGTTTGGAGGATGCTCCGTGGCCGACCAGAAGGCCCTGTAACAGGAGGTGAAAACAGCCCAGCACAAAACAGGTGCCCAGCTCCCAACCACCGTAGACCAATCAGACACCGATTGGCCACAAACTGTTTGCCCTTCTCTTCATTTCTGCACCTGCAGGCTCAGGAGCAGTTTCTTCCTAGCTACTGTAACCCTGCTGAACTCTGTAACCCAAAACTAACAATACTCACCTGCCCACTGCTTTGTACTGCCTCTCAGGGACCTTGTTGCACCACTCTCTTTGTACTTTCACACTGCTTAGCAAAATCTGATACGGGCGTTTTCAGTTGCTACATGTACATGTCAACCTCTGGAACCTCATTGCTTCTATCCCTACATTTCAGTTTGCCTTCATTGCACATTTCGTACTGCCATTTCTACTTGCATTGGCCTTCATTGCACATCAATACATCCCACTTGTAACATACATTACATTTGATGCATGTACATTTTCTGTGCTCTTCTAAAGTGAGGGAGAATTTATTTTGCTATTTTTGCAAACTGACAAATAAATGATCAGTCTATAATTTTAATGGTTGGTTCATTTGAACAGTGTGAGACAGAATAACAACTAAAACATTCAGAAAAAGGCATGTCAAAAATTTTATAAATTGATATGCATTTTAAAGAAGGAAATAAGTATTTTATCCACTCTCAATCAGAAAGATTTCTGGCTCCCAGATGTCTTTTATACAGGTAACGAGCTGAGATTCGGAGCACACTCTTAAAGGGAATGCCTCTAATCTCATCTTGTTACCTGTATAAAAGACACCTGTCCACAGAAGCAATCAATCAATCACATTCCAAAATCTCCACCATGGCCCAGACCAAAGAGCAGTCCAAGGATGTCAGGGACAAGATTGTAGACCTACTTGCACTGTACTTGTACTGACTAATGACAAAATAGTTGAATCTAATCTATTTTGCTTTACCTATTCTTCAAAGTTTAAGAACATGCCAAGTCCCTGCTGATGAGAAGCTCCCCACAGACAATGATGCTGCCTACACCTCACTTTAGGGATGGTGTGTCTGGATGCAAGGGCAATGTTAGGTTTGCACCACATTTAGAGCATTTTTGGACAAAACACAGAGTTCTATCTCAGTGTCATCTGAAAACCACAAAACCATTTCCCATATCGCAGCTAGGTCACTGGGTTGTTTTCTGGGGAATGTTAGATGTGCTTTCCGATTGTACTTCTTCAGGAACCACTTCTATCGTGCAAACCTTACAAACATGCCAGCCATTTTGATATGGACGACTGGTGCATCTTTACTCCGAACCACAAAACTATCTGCTTAGAAGTGATTGTTCTAAAAAATATTTCTCATACTAAAAGCAATGTCAACTTATTATCATTTTGATGTTTTAGTGTTTTCAAATAAAATAAAATTACTATAATATAGTATCATTCATACTTTCAGAAATGAAAGATACATTTGGATGACAGATAAATATAACATTCATTGAATTATCTGTTTACAATTAGCAAACATTAAATATAATTACCGTTTAATACGTATTTAAAGTAAAATAACATAAACAAAGCATGCTGTAAAATGTTACTTTAGAAATACCTGTTATAATGTAACTATGTGCCTACTCTATTTAATTTTTGTTTATCTGAGATGCAAAGGATAGAACATTTCAGTGAGACAGAAAATGCATAGAAAACTGCTCATTCTTTCCAAACAATATTATAAACAATATTATATATAATACGGTAGTAGGCTTACATGTAGGTTAATAGGTTTTAGACATTTACATATATCCATATTGTATCAAAAGCAGCGTTTTGATTATTTTGTGTTCTAGGCCTAACTGTGTTATAACCCAGATACATCCTGTGATGCACTGACTAAAATCACTTAACATTTCCCTAAAATTCTGCTATTCCGCTAGCCAATGTGTTTTGTTAAGATCATTTATAAGAAGACTGAATATGATTGTAAATACATGTTTAACCGATAGTGGCTATCATTTATATAAACCCCAATCTGAATTATTAAGTTACAGGCACAAATACAATAAAAGTTATTACCAAGCAAATCAGGATTTCCTTCACTCCTATACTTTAGAAGGTCGTAGCTCAGCTACTGAATGTCATAGAAACACTGCACCTGAGTCACGCATTTCTTGCATTTTATGGCTTGTTTCCAGCCTAATTAATGTGTGACGTCATCGACAACTTAAACACATGAATTTCTTTGCTGGAAATTGGGGTCACGCCCACCATGTAGGGAAACCCTGGTCATCAACCAGACACCTATTACTAGTAAGATAAATTGGCACCTACTCAGTTGCACAAAAACGCCTTAAGACTAGCTGATAGGCTAACAAAAGTGTTATCAGCGCATCGCCAGATATGAACAATACTGTTTTACCTAACACGGTTCAATAAAGCAGATATGTGTCTTTGAAAGGGTGACATTTGCCATTTTTGTCACCTCACTCCCTTGAGCTGCCTGTCCCAAAAATAACTGCAGCTGTCGGGCCGCATCTCTGTCCGTTGCCATTTGTAGAGGCTATAAGAGATCAGGTGTTTGACAAAAGAATACAACGCTTCTTAGTATAGTAGCCAATGTCATAGCCTTACCAATAGTTCATTTATGAACATGAATCACAAGCATGTTTCATACAATTGGTCTTGGATGGTTTTGCCTAGATACGAAAAAAAATGTTTACGGGCAGTCACTTATTCAGCCTTTATCGGACCAATAGTTGCTCATTGCAATTCAATAGCCAATACGTTTTAAACAAACACAGCAATGAAGAAACTCGAGCAGGAAAAATATTTCGCTAATATGCCTTGTTCGAGTAGGCTTTTAGCAATCATTTATTTTTATGTTATTTCAATTGGGAACTGGGTTAATTGAACTTTAGCAATAGTTTTCTCACCTTTATTCTTCAGCCACTTTCAGATCAAATAAAAACATGAGTAGGCCTAGTAAAACTTCAAAAAAAGATAATCCCGGTGAGATGCAACAAATGTATGGTCGCTGTGGATCAATATTCCTACAATGATGATTGTGTACCCAGGAAAAGTTTAACATCCCCCAGTCTCCTGCGTTGGGCGGTTGACTACATGTACGCTTATTTTTTTTCTCTTTTGGTAGGCTACGTGATGCCAAATAGCTGACGTTCCTATTTCGGTGCTGCCTTCATTCCAAAATAGACTTGTCATTTACTGTAGAGATAGCCCTAAGTGCTGTTGCAGGGGGCTTGGGAAACTGGTAGATTATCTAACGACGACTACCCTGAAAGAACAAATACTTTCGCTTGTGCTCATAATTTGCTATTTACGCAAGTTCATTCAAATCAATCAGCAGAGCAATAAAACGGCAAGTAATAAATACAGAAATCAAAGGCCTATTGGATTACAGAGCAAACATATTATTTCACTATTTGCTCAGTTCACATTGACCAGACACCCATCAATACCCCCCCCCCCCCACCGCCTGGATGCCACCAGAGTTCTTTTTACAGTCCGCGAATCAAGATCGGAGGTTGCGAGGAGTAGGGGAGAGTGGGGTAATTTGAACCAACTTTTACTTAATTTGTTCCCTAGACAAGGGGTTAAAGAGACAGAAGTGAAATGTATAGTTCCACCCTTATTTCAGGACGTCTCCTGTCAGGTGAAATGAATGCACCTGTGTCAAAGGATTGATTGCTCAACTTGTGGTCCTGGGGCTCAACTTGTGGGTAAGCTGATCCTAGTCAAGGGGTAATATGATCCTAGTCAAGATGTAAGCTGATCCTAGTCAAGATGTAAGCTGATCCTAGTCAAGATGTAAGCTGATCCTAGTCAATATGTAAGCTGATACTAGTCAAGATGTAAGCTGATCCTAGTCAAGGGGTAATATGATCCTAGTCAAGATGTAAGCTGATACTAGTCAAGGAGTAATATGATCCTAGTCAAGGGGTAATATGATCCTAGTCAAGATGTAAGCTGATCCTAGTCAAGATGTAAGCTGATCCTAGTCAAGATGTAAGCTGATCCTAGTCAATATGTAAGCTGATCCTAGTCAAGATGTAAGCTGATCCTAGTCAAGCTGTAAGCGGATCCTAGTCAAGATGTAAGCTGATACTAGTCAAGATGTAAGCTGATCCTAGTCAAGGGGTAATATGATCCTAGTCAAGATGTAAGCTGATACTAGTCAAGGAGTAATATGATCCTAGTCAAGATGTAAGCTGATCCTAGTCAAGATGTAAGCTGATCCTAGTCAAGATGTAAGCTGATCCTAGTCAAGATGTAAGCTGATCCTAGTCAAGATGTAAGCTGATCCTAGTCAAGGGGTAATATGATCCTAGTCAAGATGTAAGCTGATACTAGTCAAGGAGTAATATGATCCTAGTCAAGATGTAAGCTGATCATAGTCAAGATGTAAGCTGATACTAGTCAAGGGGTAATATGATCCAAATCAAAATCTGAAAACAATTTCAAAAAATGTATTACATTATATTTGATAAAAACTAATGTATTCTCCCTTTTCAAAGGTTCTTGCATATTTTCAGTCCTCATTACAATGTTCAACATTTCAAAAGAAACTAAGAGGGAATTCAAATAAATGACTGAACATTTCCAGTTATACAGAAAGGTATGATATGTTACAGTAGTTCAGCTTCATCATTTATTATTTTCCTTTTTATCCTTGACACTATGGTGACTGTCCCTGAAATTGGATAATTACTCTGATTAAAATGTAAAATCACATTACATTGTCTCACAAACATTAAACCATTGAGTATTAAATCTTTATCTGGTTGTTTTTATATTGCTAATAGTTACCTTTAAGACATTTAAGAAATGTAGTCATTTTACTTCACTGAAGAAACAATCAGGTTAAACTGGTCTGACCCCAGTCACTGTCGGTCCTTTAAAGGGCCAGGTGGGGCTGAACTGTGGCACCTTTGATTATGAGAATTCTGCTTGCAACACTATATAATGAAAACCCGTAAATCAAAAGATATTATTCAGGTTTCTTGAATATTTTCTTATTTTCTATTTATTTTGAAACACAGATGTGGATTAATAAAAAAGCCCAAGCACAGGACAGCACAGGCATAAAAAAACGTAATGATGAGTTGTAGACCCAGTAGCAGGAAGACCATCAATCCCACAGGAACGACTGCCTCTTTGGACTAGGCTATAGGTTGTATTCAAGAGCAGTACATTTTATTAATGCATTTACACAAGCAACAATTCTGATCTAGTAATTCTGACCAACCAGATCAGCTATTTTGCTCAAGATGTTATAAAACCAGCCAGAGTAATCTATGTTCTAGGTTTGTGTGTGTGTTATATATTACAAATGATTGGGCTAATGTCTCATGACATCTATGAAATTACAAATACATGCCACAGATGTTCAAATGTTTTTGTGCTTTTTTACAAGAGATAAAATAAGAAATAAATAGTCAGGTATGCACTTTTACATTGAGGTTATATTTGATACACCAGAATCGTCTCATGTTGGGGCAGAAGTGAACAATTGGTTAAACTTAGACCGAGCCATAGGCTCATTCTTCCCCTCAGCCACCAGTTGGAACAAAATGTTTTTATATAGTGGCAATTCACCAACATGTATGACGTTTCTAAATACACTTTTCATTTAACAGTCATGCCCGACATGGAAAAATACTTAGACAATCAAAAACAGTTTTTGGGGTAAAACAACATACCACTTTACCAATGCGCCTTTCTTCATCACTGACAATTGGAAATGATGGGTTCTTCCTGAATATATGGTCAAATGGCAAAAAAGTTTAGTCAAGATACAGCAGTCAACTTACCCACTGGCTGAACTTTTTACCCCACTCACTCCTACAGCGCTTAAGAGGAAACTGCACTCTCAGGCAAAAAATACAATACATTGCGGTTTTGATGTTATGTAAAATATACATTGTGTTTTATTTATTTTGATGTATGAATGGACCTCATTAAGATCAGTAGCTTCATAAAAAACTACAACAGAAATTTAAACCAATGAGCTTAAATCTTATTTTTTCTATTACCTTTATATTACCTAGTAAATTGTCTAGTAGGTTAACCTACAGTTAATTTGTCAAATGTGTTTTAGCACAATAGTGTTTTTAACTTACAAAAGATGCATTTAAAACAATTCAGAGGTAACTGTACAGTACATATGGATTGTGTGATTGGACGTTTATCATTAGTTACAATGTATGTTACATATAAAAATAGACTTCAAAAGACTGTTTGTTAGTGCAACTGTCGGAGCAACAGGTTGTTTTTGATGTCTGACAGCTTTTTAAAAATTCACATTTTCAAGTTTGTTCCAATGCCAACACAACCCACAAAGTCAATAAAGACATACAAAATGCATACTACATTTTTATTTAAATCATGTACATTACACTTTGAGACCATTCAGTGATTAAATACACACAAATAAGAATTCCTTTGCATCTATTCAGTTACAGAAAACAAAAAGTGTGTGATAAAGCTGTGCTGGAAACAAGTTATTTTGGCATTGTTCATTCTTAGATAGTGTTTCTTAAATTAACAAACATCAGAAACAAAAGATAACACTTGAATATGAAAACTTAGCACCTTGGACCAGTCAAAAGTATTTTTTGACTGGATTGTTGTGGATAAGAAGCAATGATAGAGTGGGGAAAATAATTATGTGATTAAATAATATCAATGAAAAGGTTAGAGCCATTTTCCTTTCCGAACTGCTTCTTTTGGATTGGGAAGGCCAACAAACACCTTGATAAGATTTAATGTGTTATTAGGGGACAGTCATTAGACTCATTTGATGTCAAAATTCGTTGTCACAAGCCTCATCCACAACATTTGAACGGATACCCATTGTTGATGCCAAAACATGCCAAACCTACCAACATAAATACTATACATTATGTGCTAAAATATATTTTTAGAGGTTGGAAGGTTTACATAAAGGTATTTCTAATGATTAACTAATGCTTACCCTAAGGCACTGCTCAAAAGCTAAATAATAAACAAAGATGTGAGGCAGTAAGAACTAGCTATGGAAACTGAAACACACAGTCACTAACATGTCTCCACAACTAGAACTCATCACAATATTAAAACATATGCCGCAACAAAATAAACACCAAAACAAAACGCAGCTTCAGATAGGCCTTATCATGTTACAAAACACTTACCCCTCTACAGGGTGGACTTTAACTGACCAGAGGTACCAACAAGCAGGTCTGTGCTATGCCCAGTGTGGAAAACAACAACACTACACATGGTGATTTTGTACGCACAAGAGAGGCAATCAAGAAGGGACTTACTATCCCTTTGAGATCCCAACTTAAGTATCTCTATCGACGTACATTTGCAGTCAAACGGCTGGACACACCTATTCATTCAAGGATGTTTCTTTGGATTTAGTATTTTCCACATTGTAGAACACTAGAAAACATCTAAACTAGGAAAAAAGTAAATCAGGAAATATTTCATATTGTAGTATGTAGCCACCGGTTCCCTTGATGAAAGCGTTGCACATACTTTGCCTTCTCAAATAAATGCTACACCGAGATCAAATGACTCATCTCAACATCAACGGTTCATAGGAGACAATATGGTCAAATAGCTGCAAAGAAACACCAAGATACTTGCTTGCGCCAACATGAGACATGGACATTAGACCGGTGGAAATCTGTCCATTGGTCTGATAGGCCCAAATATGGGATTTGGTTCCAACCAATGTGTCTTAGTGAGAAGCAGAGTGTGTGAACGGATGACCTTGACGCGTTTCCCACCGTGAAGCATGGGGGAGGGGTGATGGTGCTTTGTTGGTGACACTGTCAGAGATGTATATAGAATTCATCACAAGCAGCATGGCTACCACAACATTTTGCAGTGATACACCAACCTATCTGGTTTGTACATAGTGGGATTAACATTCGGTTTTCCACAGGACTTTGATCAAAAACACACCTCCAGACTGTGTAAGGGCTACTTCACCAACAAGAAGAGTGATGGAGTGCTACATCAGATGACCTGGCCTCCACAATCAACTGACCTCAGGCCAATAAAGATGGTTTGGAATGAGTGAAGGAAAAGTAACAAGCACTCACAATGACTTATGTGGGAACTCCAAGACTGTTTAAAAAGCATTCCAGTGACTTAATTGAAAGAATGCCAAAAGGGTGCAAAGCTGTCATCAAGGCTAAGGGGGGCTACTTAGAAGAATCTAAAATAGAAATGCATTTTAATTTAACACTTTTACCACGTGCTTCCATATGTATCATTTCATAGTCTTGATGTCTTCACTATTATTCTAAAATGTGGAAAATAGTAACAACTAAGAAATACACTACAATAAGTCGGTGTGTCCAAACAATTGACAGGTGCCGTATGCTTCATTTTAAGTCAGTGCAAAATTGAGTCAATGTTAACTTAGCATAGTTACGCTGATGTCTTCACTCAGACCCCTTTAAAACACAAACAAAACAAAAGAACGTTGTCAAACTCCCATGCTCTCTTAATTCTTACAGTAGTAGAGAATACAAAGCTGTATAGGCATAGTCTAGGTACAGTATTTGGATCAGTGGGGCATAGATAGCAGTGGTAAAATGTTAACGGTCATTTTTAAGTAAGTAGTTCTGGTTTGGGGAAACAAGAATGAATACATCATGTGAATTATGCAGACAAGTTGTGCTATGAGATGTGCGGTACTAATGGAACCACTAGGGGGTGCTAAGCCACATTAATGTGAAGCATTTTTTTTTCATTTTGAAGATGCATATTGATTTTACATATATTTTCATGAACATAAAATAATATCAAATTCATAAAATCTGTTCTTTACAATATCGCATCAGCCATACATTCAGCAAAAATATGTTAAGTTTAGATGGGGCATCTTTAAGATCTATTTGAAGACATTCTGCTAATAACATTAGATCCCAATCGTATATGGCAATATGGGGCTTTCGCATAAATATAATTTTTTAAGAAAACCAATAAATACTCAATTAAATATATTAATATTTGGGGGAAAAATTCATTTTACACTGTTCTTGGAGGAAAAAAAATACTGATATAGGAATATTTTAAGAAAAAGAATCAGCAAAATTGAATTGAGGCCATTGCTAAATTTTACAAACAGCCCTTACAGTAAAACAAGTTCACTATGTAGATGTACATTGTGGACGATTCTGAAAGAAAATGTTGAGCAGTAATGCAAAAATCAACAATACTTAATGATTTACTGTACATGATATGCAACCCTGCATTTCCTATTCTCATAATTACTCACAATGTAGTTACTGCCTGTGCAATTATGTACTCTAGATGTATTACACCTCTGTTGCCTGTTGAGACTGAACATGGAAGATACTTTGATATACAATAAACAAGTTATTACTTCTTGAATCCAGGTCACCCAGGACTTAATACTTAAAGGACACATTAGGCCATTTAAAGTCATAGACTGCAATTTCAAATGAGATAAACCACATTAAAAATGTCATTAATTAATGTAGTCTATAGACTTTTGTCAGTTTTTCTTGTAAGATCCCATCAGTGACCTGTGTAATAGTAATATATATGCAGCCTTCAGTACTTCATGTCACTTTAGTACTCATGTTTTCCTAGCATTAAAATTGCCGTAACAGCGAAGTTAAAATCGTTTATAGAGGTAAGAGGCTGAAGTGTATTCACAAATATAATTTTGCACACAACATCCTTTGTGTAATGAGAAATGCCAGGCAGCTGGTACAATACACGCTCACTCAATAGTGTTACTCCTCAGCACCAGGTGAGACATCCCTTCCAAAACCAGAAAGTGAAGACTCACATCAAAAACCTCCCAGTTGCACAAAACAAAAATATCTATACTAAAAACCATAGAAGAAACATAACTAAAGTGTGACAGCTTTTACTGTGTACCATGCCTAAGCCTGCCCTGCAAATGGCCTGGCTGTGCATAACACTTTCTCCCAAGAGTCCCAGATATACACACACGCACACACAGACACACACCCAGAATAGAATAAATCCTTAAATAAAATGCGCTGACAGACTCCGGTCCTCTATATGAGTGATGTATATACATTTTATGATGACATGGAGAGAGGAATGGAAGACAAGGTCGGTTTCCCTGACGCTGCAACTCCTAATGTGATAGAAAGAGAGGCAAAGGTGAGGGGTGAAGACAGACACTGGTTATCCAGTGAGTTCTGTCAACTGCCCGCGTTGTGATGTCACAAAAGTCCTATCTATCCGATACTCCCCGAAAAAGATCATCTAAGGCCACAATGTTCATTGAGAAAGTGTAAACACTGCAAAGGAAAAGAGAAAAGACAATCAGTCACACACATCATGTGGGAAACATTTTAAGGTCCAATATGCAGTTGTGTGTGCAAACCCAAGAAACTCAGACATACGTTTTAGTTAAACACCGGTCTCATAACACTGTATGACAGATTTTTATATTTTTTTGTTAGTTATATTTGTAAAAGTGATTGACAGTATAGCCGTAAATCTTGAACACTCAGTTCTAAATCTTTTGTAGTAATTCTTGCATTACATTAGTATAAATACATGTTCTTTCGACATTATGTGTACGAAGACACAAATTTCACTGTTTTTTTCTCACTGGAAATAGGTAAATTTCAGCCTTCTATCACTGTCCTGGTCACAAAAGCAATGTTTGTGGGAAATAATAGCTATCATCTATACTTTTTAGGCATGAGCATTTACGAAATAACACTTACTACCCAGAAACACTAATCGTGTTCCATAGCAAATCTTTTGATCCATTCTATTTGTAATATCTGTAATTAAAAGTGACAGATTTAGGATTTTTAGTATGCCAGCTTACATTAACTTAAAACGATAACTGCAGATGCTTTCGGTAATGTTTCACATATATTTGTCTACCTTCTTATTGTTCCATCTATCAGTTTGTATTGACTGGTAGTCCCCTCTTACTTCAGACACTTGCAGCACAACCACCCCTTCCTACCTCTCCTTAACAACCTAATATAGCTAATACTATTCTAGTCTTGTTCAGTAAGGGAAGAGGAGAAAAATCCTGCCATTGTTTACATTTTGTCTGGTAAACGACTGAGGCAGGATTCAACACAGTGCCCCTTTAAGTAATAAAATATAATAAACTTTGCATGTTTGTAGCTATAGCGGGCCAGACATTTGACATCTTAATCAGCCTCTCTCCCCTCAGACACAGGGTTTTAACAATTAGATGAATTACATTTTTACCATATTTATTAGAAGCATTATTATTTAGCAAGAATTGGTAATTTCCCACCCACTTTTTATTAGGGAATTCCCAACAGAACATTTAGTAAAATGATTGTGTTTAACAACATTATTCAAGAGATATTTTTGCAACTTGAGAGCATATAGGGTGCATCCAAAAATACAGAATTTCTATTGGTCAAATGACAAAGCTATTTCAAGTAGTTAGTTAGTAGATACTAGTAAGCTTATTATTGGCTAGTGGCAGCCAGTGGCAAAAGCCCTACAGATCATAGATGCTATTTGTGGGGGAAGGTAACTCAATAAGAAACGTTGGTCAGTTTAATACAATGCTTAATTGTGTCTAGCGAAAAGTTGGCGAGTTGTTAGGTGAAAATATTCTAACTTGGTGAGATGTTAATGCATGACAAAATTACCTGATGTCAAGAAGCTATATCGACAGTTCGCAAACATATAGCTGCGTGACGTAGTTGTTAAAGAGACAGCATGTCACACGGGAGACACAGGTTCGAATCCAGTGATTAGAAGCACATTGACTGCTCCTAATCACGGACCGGCCAAACTAGGCTTGCCGGGTTCCTTTTCTTGTTTATAACAGGCTCTGTATAAAAATCTTCAGGTAAGGCCCAGGGCCCAGCTAGGAAGCAAAAACATCCCATTTTCGGGTGTGCGCCCCCTAGTTTAGGTATGAACTGCTTAAATACTAGCACATCATCACATGAATGTGTTAGTATTCAGAAGGTAGGCAATGTTCAAAATACTTTTTCAATACAAAAATGTGTAGAACATTTGGTTCAAAACAAAGGGGGAACTTTTGAGAAGGCACTCATTTAAAATGGTTTCACAGTTGCAAAAACAACCCTTCTGGATAAGGTTTTCTGATAATGTTATAGGTAAAGGAGGTGTGTTTGGGAACATAGGTGAGACAAAACATACCCCTTTATTTAAGGCACTTCAACAGCTACTCCTGGAGTCCTGTTTAGGAGTTGAGCCACTGTTGAGGATCTCCTCTTCCTCTGCATCCTCCTCCTCTTCCTCTGTCCAGCCTCCCAGGCGTAGTGGGGTGGGCACACTAGACAGGCTGACTGGGGTGTGGCCACTGTTTGTGGGACAACCTGATTTACACAGACAGAGGGTTAGGGCACAGACAGCTGGTCAAATTACATCATAAGCTGAAACTTACTCAACTATAAATCACACTCTGATAGAAGCCAAGATGCGATTTGAGTAAAACAGCTCAATGACGTACCAGTGTTTCTGCTTAAATCTCTCATTGGCACTGGGTTCTGCCACTGGCCTGGTGTCCTCTGATTGGGTAATGAGTTCTGTTGGTGGACCTTGGGAAAGAGAAGGACAAATGTCAGACAGAAAAAAAATAGAGGGCACTTCTATTGTCTTAGAATTTAAGAGTTACAGGTAAACAGATACCTCTCTTTTTAACAACCGCTTTCAGTGATCTCCAGCAATTACTTGTGTAACCTATAGAAACATTTATCAAGTGTATACATTTGCTTCAAAATAGATTTGCTTGTGACTACTGAAACAAGCCTCCATTTGAGTTATTCCAGGGCAGATCAACGGCTTATAGGCCTGGTCATTTGGACTAGCAACCTCTCGTTCACTGGCCACATGCTGTAACCAATAAGCTTGCTGCAGCCCTGCGTGTGTGTCCACAGTCACATAAATGGACCCTAAGGCCATCACTCGGAGGTCACCTACCTCGTGCATGTAAATGGCATGGAGACTCATCTCGGCCGAGGCGAATTCCGAAAGCATCGCAGTGCTCTTGATCTGAGAGTCACTGGCCGACACACTGAGGGAATAAAAGCGAGCTGTTACCAGCGAGCATCAAAATACACATAGCACTTTCAACCAACCTCCACATCGACCAGCAGAGTGCTCCAGTCTGCATGCCTACCTGTCTATGACGGTGCGGTCGCTGCGGTACAGCGTGCCCTCAGGGTGGGGCAGCTGGGAATGGGAGACGGACAGCGATGCCAGGACGCTGGCTGCGGCCGAGGCTGCCGTGCTCGGGGCTACGAAGCGACGGTCCCGGCCCGGTAGGCCCGACGCGGTCAGGACGGGGTGGGCCAGGACACTGGCCAGCAGGTTGTCGGGCTGAACGGGAACACATAACACCCAGAGACAGGTGAGTATGCCAGAACAATGACATGACAGTCTATTCCTGGCTGACTGTTGGCTGGCTGGAGAGTTACTGTGGTCGACTTACCCCATTGCCAGACTCATTGGAGAGCAAGGAGGAGCAGAGGGGGGCCTCGGAGAGGAGCAGCTGTGTGGGGGGTCCTCCCTGGGCATCGTGGTGCACCTTCTCCATCAGGTGGCTGATGAACACTGAACTCTCCTGGGGAGGCTGCCAGCGGGGGTTCTTGATGGTAAAGTGCATCAGGGACAGCTCTGTCTTGCCATTCTCAGCCTGCTGGTACACTGACGCCTCTGTCTGGCCTTCTGACATCCACTACAAAGACAACAGCTTCATCACTCACAGGCACTTGGCCCCCCCATTTCTTTTCACTATGCATACTTTTATCATAAATATCAGGACAACCATGCATGTTTGAACTGAAAACTAAGTTGGAATAACGTATATATAACAATAACCTGCCTAACTTAGACCACGGAAAAGTGTATCGTTCATTTAGTTCAAAATAACACATCCTTTGCACAACAATCATACATTATCCAGTATTTCTAGAAGAACAGACATCCTAAATGGTAGGAAAGAACCAGAGAACCTGAACTGAACTCACCATTGGGTTCCCGTGACGACGGATGTCCATCTGTGCGAAAGAGCAGATGTCTCCCACACCGACGACCTCCACGGTGAAGTTCCTGAAGAAGTCGATGATCTCCAGGGACTTGTTCCTCAGGTGGAATATGAGGATGAAAGGTGTGATGATGGGGCTCATCAATTCCTCCAGGATGAACACCTAAACAGACACGCACCATCTCCAGTCTGAATTCTTAACATTGTTCCTCGCACATTTGTGACCTAAACTCAACACATAGATATTGTCTTATAATTGATGCACTCTGCATTGGGAAACCAATGTGAAGCCCTTACATGTGTTACGAGAACATTTGAATCACAGACCATACATCACAAAGTCACATATAGCTCAGCAGTCCATCTAAACTGCAGCCAATCAGCTGCCTCAGCTCCCTGTGTGGCTCGTCTCACCCACCGCTTTATACTGGAACAGCTGCGCCACCTCGTCCCGGGTCTCACTCTTGTTGGCGTTACCCCGCCAGTGGTCCGGCATGTAGTGGATGTGAGCCAGCACACACTGCAGCAGCTGCTCTGGGCACCACACCATGTGTTCGTCTGGGATGAACGACCTGGGAGAGGATGGACATCACGTCTACATTTCACACAATTCAGGATTGCCAAGAGACCGGTATGTCTCGGGGGGGGGGGGGGGGGG
>JACXGJ010003699.1:0-22346 GCA_016801105.1 Esox niger | reverse complement strand
GACTTGTTTAAAACCAACAAGTCACCTCGAGATTACCTGAAGGTCAGCATCTATGGACATCATGTTATACCCTGACCTACCTGGTGATGGTGATTATGACTCCCAGAACGGTGATGGCGGTGAGGATGTGCTGCACAGTCAAGACATCCTCGTCGTACACGGTCAGCGCAATGAGCACAGCCAGCACGGAGCCCGAGAAAAACGCAACGTTCTTAGCCAGTACGGTCAGCAGCGGTGAGGTGAACGAGTTCATGTACTTGGAGGTGGACTTGTAGCCACGGCCCAGCCTGCCGTGCAGCTCGTGGTCCAGCTCGTTGAAGTGCCGCAGGTAGAGGCGCCCGTAAAGTGACCAGCGGCGTGCTCCCAGACTCCCTGGCTCCCTTCTGATGATTTCAGTGTAGCTAAAGAAGGCATAGAGCACCTGCCATACTAGAATGAAAGGGCAGAGGATCAGGTTGGCCAAGCCCATAAGAAGGATGACCCGGCTCAGTTGCTGTGCCAGCTCCAGGCGGTTCCCGGCCCGCTTATACTTGGGGTGCAGGTTCCATTTGTTCTGGAACAGTGAACCCGGACCCCAGAAGAGAATCAGCTCAAAGTTGTATTTGAGGCCCTGGGTGAGGAACACCAGATTGCCCAGCAGGGGGAGCTGTAGCTGTACAGGCAACAGAGACTTATTGACCATGGCCACCATGTAGTTCTTGAAGCGCAGGATGCGGTGGTAGATGTCCAGCTCGGTCAGCTCCTTCTTGTGGATGCACATCTGCTGCTCCCGCTGCAGGCTGATCAGACGGCCCTGCACCTCCTGCCAGGTGAAGTTACAGAGCTCCTCCTGGAAGGGGAAAGGGCATAGGTCAAAGGCATTCAGAAAGAGCTAAAGCCGTTGCTAAAACGTCCTTGAAACGGTTCAGTGAGACTGGAGGATCAGGCCTTCCTTACCATTCTGATCTTCAGTGCTTTGATGTAGAACTGTCGGATCTCCCAGTAACTGAGGATGTTACAGAATACCTTGACCATTCGGTAGACCCAGAATATGGCTGCCATGATAAGCAGAAAGATGATCCAACTGTTCTCCTGGATCCTACAAATGAAAAGAAGACATTACAGAATGGAGAAAATAAATACATTCTAAAAGTCCAATTGGACTTTTATGAAACAGTTTGCCTGTAGAAATAAATGACTTCCAAATTAAAATCTTCAAAAAGTGCTTTTTAGCTAAGAGCAATTTACTAAGTGAGATTTTTGCATGGACTGTCTGGGAGCGGGAATTTGAAAACGAACTGTTATTGGCATTGATTTTTGGAACTCTCTTTTTGGTCAGTCAACTGATTGAATCTTGTGTCATCAGCTGAGACAAAACTCCATCCCAACCTTTTCAAACCAACGTCTGAGTGCAACCAAGTGCATGCTGTCTATGCGCACAAATCTTTAAGTCACAGCTGCATGCGTTTTGACATGTCTAGTGGCCAGGTCTGTTCTTTAGAACTTCTAGCCATGCTGAAGTGGCATGAAGAACGAAAACGATACATCATAATGGAAACATTTGGTCATTCTTAATATAACATTCATTTGGAGAGGTTCCTTAATTTCTCATCCACAATGGACTTTGAAATGGAGGAATCAGCATGAAAATGTATTTAATTCCTCACGTCCATTCTTCCTCCCCATCTTAAAAAAAACACTGAATAAGGTGACAGGTGAGGGGGCAAACCATGGACATACAGTTGTCAAGTTACAACATTTTCAGATCTTGAATTAATAACTAAACTTCATATGTAGGCCCTTTTTGTCTTGCTAGCACAGGTTGTCCCACTCCGGGTTCCTGCAGCAGGATCAACCAAAGGTCTCCACTGTGCCCTTCCAAAGCACTAACAAGGTACCCTGTGACATGCAAAGGATAAAGTTGGCTGTAGCTAAATATTTTCCAGCAATTCCGCTTAGGGACCACTGACATTAAGTTTGTAGAGTTTGGCCAGCAACTCAGTTTGGAAGACAATGCGTGGTGTTACTGTTGAGGGAGCTTGCAGTCAGACCCACGAGCACAATGTACGTCCACTAGTTGGTCTTGCCCAGACTGAACTTTATTAGGTAGGGAGTGAGAGGCCACATAGCTAATAACTTTCAGCTCATCCATGAAACCAGAATAAATAGGAAGACACTTTTTAGAAGCAGTTGTAAATGGCAGCAGACAGTAAGAGCTGACTTAATGGCCAGCGCATCCACAAATCAATGAAATGAGCTACAAACCTTACAGAGACATAGTGTGGCTGGTCCTGAACCTATTTTGGTGTCCAAGAGACCACCAGACTCTGCTGGCAATATTGCACTGTCATCATTCTAGCCTGGTTAGATAGCAGACCATCTTCTGGTTGGTAAAACTACATACATAATAGTTATACTGACTTAAATAAACACAATCCTCTTCTTGAGAGTAACTGGACAGTTGGCAATCATAATCACACCAACGTGTACAGATGAGGGCAGCAGATAAATGAACCCAGCTGAAATACCAAGCAAAGATTGTGAGGAGCACAGAAGCAAAGTTAAACCCATATGATACAGGACCAGATATAGAAACTCAAACCCGCCTGAATGATTGGTGGACTTGTTCGGGCTGGGCCTCTTACTCATTTCCAACAGATAACCAGACAAAAGCCCCCACAAGGTTTTGGAGGAAAAGCAAATGTAACGGTGTGTAAAAACACCCGACATGATCACACTACTTCCTTATAATGGACAGCCCAGTTAAAGCTAATGCTGATAGTAATACATTCCAATGTCTTACCACAGGACCTTCTGAAAGGGGACACATCAAGTTAGTATTTCTAAGTGGTGGAACACGCTGTTCCTGGTTTAGAATTCCTAGTAGAGCTGTCATCCTATTCCATATAAACACACATTCAGTCATGGTTTAAAGGAAGAGATGAGGTAACAACCCCCAGGCCAGAGTCATGTTTGCTTGCGGACTAAGATTAATGATATCGCTAGAGACAAGCAAGCTTGTTTATCCATATTGGAAAGAGATTAGGCTTTGGTGATGAAGAGGTCTGGGTTGAGCAGAGCGGGGTGGTGTCATGTGGTGCACAGGGTGCCTGCCCAGACCTTAGAGAGACTCCTGCTAGGTACTGAGTGGGTTGGCCCTCAGTGAGTATTATCATTAGTACAGGCTATCCATTACATTGCTGTTTTCCCCAGAACTACTGTGAACACAGTGCACATTTACACAAATAAACTGCTGTAGGAACTGGTCATCCACTAAAAGCAGGCAGTGTCACTACTTGCCTAGTGTTTACAAGTCTCAATCCAAGGCTTTGCAAATGTAGGTCTATAAGCACTCATAGTTTTCTAGTTAGCTGAATAATTTAGTTTTATTTTACTACAATAAACACAGACACCTGACTATGTATTTTGAAATAAGCGGTTCAAATGTAGTTAGGGGAACATAGAAGTCATGACTACCAATGTCTTTGCTCGGTAGGCCAAACTAACACAAGGTTTAACATATAGCCTAGTTCACATCCCAGAAGTCTAAAGTAACTTTGGATCAAATTTCCTTAAAACAGAAACCCTCTCTCAATCCACCGAACACAATTACACACAAGAGCTGACAACACTCCAAATAAGTTACATTTGTGTCAATTTATTAGGTCACAGGAAAGGCCAATAATAAGACATGAACATCTCCCATAATAAAGAAGCTTTCTGATACACAAGAAATAGAATTCTTGAACAATAACCCACAGGCAATATAGAAAGTAGGCCATTGCTCTGTTCTCCACATTGTATCTCTATGAATGTGAGCTTGTCTTTGAATAAAATAATTTCTGAGAGAATCCAATAAGCACACATTAGCCTCGGAATGACTGGTCATAATTAAATTATACTAGACAAATGAAATCCCTTTTTCATGCAGGATTACGTTCTCCAGGCTCTGTAACTGAAGTATTTGTATGTCCTTGGAGA
This sequence comes from Esox niger, assembly GCA_016801105.1. Taxonomy (NCBI): domain Eukaryota; kingdom Metazoa; phylum Chordata; class Actinopteri; order Esociformes; family Esocidae; genus Esox; species Esox niger. The sequence goes on along the minus strand of JACXGJ010003699.1, from coordinate 18,386 downwards.
ATATCCCTAATTGAACATATATGCTGTGGTAGCACAAGAGTGCACCAGCAAACCACCAAATAGGCAGTCAAGCATTCAGAGGATTTTCTGCAGGACATTTAACAAAATGCTGTCCATCCAAGATTTCAGATGTGCCCTTTAAAATGTTTAATTTTACAGATTTTTTCTAGAAATCACAGAATCCTGTGAGACTGAAAACAATAAACCTGAAATGGCAAAAAGGATATCTATTAATGCCTTAACTACAGTCCCCACCAAAAGTATTGGAACGACAAAGCAAATTCCTTTGTTTTTGGGTTAAAGATATACCAGGAAATGAAAGCTGAAATTCTGAACTTTTGTCTCATACTTATCTTTTGATCTTAAACCCAAATGTCTTCAGTGAACAACAAAAACAAAGGAATTTGCCATATTGTTCCAATACATTTGGTGGGGACTGTACATCCTATAGACAACTGTCTATACACACACACACACACACACACACGCGCACACACACACACACACACACACACAGAGACGCACACACACACACACAGAGACGCACACACACACACACAGACGCATGCGTGTATATAGTTCACCCACTCGCTCCAGTCCACGCCTGATTGACATACCTCTCAGTGCACTGCTGGGTTGGTAGGATGGCATCAGGAAGAGATACCTTGTTCCGGTCTAGGGGGTTCTGGCCAGGGCCTGTATGGTTTACTGCCCGATTAGCAAACAGGATATCATACTCCACACAGTTGAAGAGGAACGTTGTGAATGTGACGACAAACAGGAATTGACTGCAATAAGTTTGAAATGTTGGTGTTAGACATGATTGGATAAAAAGGATCTTATATTAAAATTTGGATTGTAAATAAATGGATATAGCCTACTTACAAAAGTTCAAAGAACTCTGATAACATCATACAGGCAAAGCCATTCTTTTGATGAAACTGATAGATGTGGAAATTTAAGTTAAGGAAAACTGATGAATTTAGTTGTATAATCTATAAACCACTATGAAGTAACATCAGATGTTAAGTCAGGTAATAACAACTATTCATGTTGTTTTTTAAGTTGACTTAATTACGTTCCCCGAAAAGAAAAAAAAAGATACAAAAAAAACACATAACTTTAAATATAAACAAAAACGTATTCCCAAAACAGAGACTGAACAGAGTATACTGCAGACAAACATTTATCACAAGTACAAACATATTTTGAAGGATATTCTGGTGAAGAAGTTGTCCAGATTCTTGATATGGTGCCATGAGTCTGCAAATGAGTATTGGAAAAATTATTACATTGAGATAATGAAACCATATAGTCAACCATTTCATTAAAAAAAGGAGTAAAGTCACCAGACAATTAAAACTCCTGTTTCTTGAAAATCTCAATAAAATCTGAATGTGTTCTAGCTGGTGACATGGTATGTTGATTACACTTGAGTGTGGCACCTCTTTATGAAGCAACCTACACTACCCACCCCCACTCAATAACAGGCTTTGTGTGGACATGTGGAGTGATAAATCAACTAGGGGTAAGAATGCATACTACCAAACCTGAACCTCATGCAAAGCCTCTGAGAATGGCAGCTCTCTAGATATCTAAATGAATATTGCTGGACTAAAATAGAGGCTATCACTATTATATCTGCTTTGTATAGCCAATACATTTGTTACCTTAATTTTCAGCTTGAATCAACAAATTTGAGAAAATATGTCAAAACCTAGAGAAAGACAACCGAATGCAAATGGCTAATCTATCAACCAATAAAATGTATTTAATAATGTCATTTTTACATCAGTAGTTGTCAAAGTGCTTTTATAAAACACCCAGCCTGAAAACCTCAAAGAGATAGCAACAACCAGGTAGATACACAGTGGCTAGGAAAACCATCCTACTGCCAAGGACCTCAAGGTTTGTTTCGGATGTCATTATTCTAAGAGAGATAAGCATACCTGAATCACTACAGACATACTCTCAAGCCACTATCTTCCTCTTCAGTCTCTTACAGATTTGGACTCTGCCATTAGTTAGCAGGCTACACTCAGACAATTTGAATGACACTGCCCCTTCATCAGGTGCTTCTATGACATAAAAGTGGTGCCATAAAAGTCCTCAAGGAGGTCACCTGAATTACAGTGGTCACACAACATCAGAGGTGACCAAAAAGCATGATTGGTTTTGTCTGGTTATGACAAGATTCAACATAACAGGATTGTCTAAATATTCAGCCAATGATCAGCAGCAATTGTTCTCTTCACTCCATGATCCAGAGGAATAGGTGAAAGGGCTGGCTGCTAGCAACAACATGTTGAACTGACTGTCAGATTGAGAACATACTGATATGTCTTGTCTGAGCAGTTTAAAAGCTCCGCTGGGACTTATTGTGAAATACAGCATTTCAGACCCATAATTAACTCAATTGCTTTACCCATCCCTTCAGAATCACAGTATGAAGTCCATAATTTATCCTCAACAGATGTGTTGTGATGCCTATTGTTTATTTAAATGTTCTAATCACTGACTGTAGGCGGCTTTCCTTGTTTAGAATGTCATACACTTGACAACCCTCCCCATTGTTATTACTAGATTATTACATATCCCAGCCTTTATTTTCTACATTTGTTTTCAACCCAGTACAGGGAACCATAGCAGTCTCTTTCTAGCTAATGCTATCCAGGCTGTTGGGATTGAGGGAATGTTCATGGAGCTCCCTATTACGCTAAACACATCCAGCCATTTACATTTTTACAAACCATAATAACTGCAAACAAGAGAGAAGGGCATCATTTTATACACAGTGGAAACAAGGGTTTTAATCAGACAAATAAGTGAGACAAGGGCCAAACCAAATCAATCATCGGTCATTAGAAATAATATTCTAACACAAAACCCCTAACAGGCTTAAATGCATATGGTGGTTAAAGTGATCCAGTTTTTCTCTATGCGGGTGAGTGGCAGTGGCAATTATGAAAATGGGAATTTTCTTCCAGCACAGAACTGCTGCTGATGGCAAAGGTCACTAAATAATTGTAGTAGGAGAGATGCACTCAACCTAATTACTCTAATCAGTGTCAATAGTTCAATAATGTACATAACGTTTTTCCCCTGAATCGACTACCTGATTGATGCCAAAAGAACTCTAGCCCTGTAATGCAAAGTAATTACATTCTTATCTTGAATCACAGCTCACTTTCTCCGTGAGACTTGGGGACACTCGGCACTAATGACGGAGTGAGGAGGAAAACCCTCCACTCAGTAGGACAGCGGAGTTCTGTAAGTAACTGAAAGCCAAAACATGCATTCTGGTGGCACAGAATACTTTATTGATTAAGGATTCCAAGCTACTGATGATTTAGCAGTAAGTCACCTGGAAACTATGGCTCGTTTTGGGACAAAGCAAAACCACTTGGATTACCATGTCAATAGAGGAAAACAATCACACAGAACGATAGTGCATCATAAGACGGCCTTGAAATGTAGCCGTTATAGGACAAGATGGGTAATGGAACCGGTACAGTACCTTTGAGGCCTTCTGGCACATGGACTAACAGGTCCTCCTCCCCAGGCGGTGAGTCCTCCTCAAAGTCCTCAATTCGGTGGTACTCTTGGTAGGCTTCAAAGTTGGCCATTGTGCTTCACATTCTCCCCAGCCTCGATCCCTACAGGCCAGTCGGGAACACAAACACATTAGAAATGCTTCAATTCAATGGAGAAATCAACTCTATTAAAACAGGGCACGATAATCAAAGGCTTTGTGCTTAAACATTCAAGGAACACAAACAACACCTTCTTCGCCACAAAGAAAGGGTGTCCACAACTACTCACACGAAGCAGTTCCGTATTATCCGTAGTTCAGTATATGCATGTAATCTGAAGGCCTAGAGTGCGGTCTAGTCTCCTGATTGTCCCCACCAAAAGCATGCGAAGATTGCCAAGGCTTTTCAGGCATGACACCGCTGGTTCAGTATTATGTCAGTACAGGCCTGTTTTCTGAAGCGGTCCAATTTGCAGCCCATTTTCACTGACCATTATCCAGTGTATAGTATATAACAAAGCTGCAACTTCCCCAATTGTCTTCTTTTATTATGAATTCTGAAACTTACGCAAACCTGCAGGAGGACAATGGTGTCAAAAACATCTACAAAGGCACATTTCAGGGCCAGAAAGTGGAACGTTCTTGACTGGTCAAGTAAAACACATGGTCTGAATTCATGCCTTTTACATGAAATAATCAGAAACTGAAAATGACTACAGTACAGACCAGGCAGGGCATCATCAGGATAGTGGAGAGAGTACACACCGATTGGCTTACTCACATTAATGATGCCGCTTGTTTGTTTCTAAATCCACAGCACCTTTCTATGATTAATGCACTTAATAAAATAATCAGGCAGGCCTTTAAGATATGTGTAACGGCATGGGAGGCCAGGCGGCTGGGGGGTCTTGGAAGTGACAATGTCTGATTTACTCGCCTTGTGGTTCAGTTCAAACAACATCTGGTACCTTTTTCAAAAGGCAAAAGTACCAATTATCCGGTCAGCCCCTTTTCATGGTTTTTCACAAAACCTCAGCGGTACAAGATAATCAAAGTAGTTTTGTACATTAGCAACACGACAATTATTGGATGCACACTGTTGCCCAGTAAATTCTGAATAACTTCAGCTTTGCAATGGCGCCATAGGTCACCAGAGTACCTTTGCTCTGTCCTCATTGGCACAGAGTATCACTGCTACCAAGTGATGGTGAGGGGTGTGTCGAAATAAGCATAGTAGCGCCACAATCCGGTCGGTCAGTAAGGTTGCATCCCATCCACTTGGTAATCCTTGCATGTTAGACAACTTTCGAAATCTGTGCAGCATGTTTCAGGAGGGGCATTATGGTCACAAGGTTTTGCAGAGAGCCCATCAGGATAGCTGCTACACTGTTCCATCTCTCCAGAGGACATACATTACTCACCAAGCAGTTTAGTGTTAGGCATTTTATGAAGTTATTTTAATTCATAGACAGCCCATATTCTGCAAAGTGTGGCCAAGCATCTATTCCTGTGAGGTGTATTAGGTCTGGTTCATGGATTTCCATTTGGTTCAAAGACAGAGGAGCTCCACTGAGAGGAGCTTGTTTGGAAGCAAAGGTTTGCACTGCAACAAGGTAGACATGTATCAAACACTATTGCAAGTAAAATGGTTGTGCTTAAGTTATTTTAGCTAATTCAAAACACACTCACCCACCAAACAACAAATATGTACTTGTGAATGTTAGAAGATGTTTAAATTTAAGCATCAGCCAATAAAAACGGTTTATGTAGTGTCCCGTTATGGAATGCTACATTGAAAATGGTCTCGTCTCATCACATCACCTGGCAAGCTGTAGAATACTACATTATAGATGACTTATTCAAATGTCATCAGCCCATCAGAGCAAAACCACTCTTCACAATCCAATGGCATTTCCTAAAGCAGGTCAACTCTCTAATTCGTTTTTATTCTTGATTGATTTGATTTGCAACTTGTTCTAAAACGGAACCATACTCAACAGCTAGATGTAGATTGTATTCTATAACTTTCCCCCAAAAGAAAATCAGAATGCAAAAAGGAGTGCCTTGCTTTAATGTCCGACACATGCGCGATTCGGACGTAAATAGCAAGCTGACGTCACCGTGACAATGCTTGCAAGTGATCGGGTTTGAAAAGCACATTCTGACTATCTTTATGCTACATTCATTGAGATTACGATACATTTGTTACAGAGATAATCACTGCCATCTGGTGATGTAAGCATAGGTCTAACATGTTCCAGGGTACCTGACGAGACCAGCTACAATTTAACATTCTATCAAATGGAATTGCCTGATGTTTAAACTCAAAGATTTTAAGAGTTTATTGGCTGCATAAACTTAAAATACCTTGCTAGGAAGCTTTCCATGTTGATAAATAGAAAGATGGTTAGCCTTAGTCTATTGTTTGATTTATTTATCCTGTGTCACTACTTTTTTGGGTTAGATTCTTGTAAACAACCCACCACTGTCAGTTTGACATGTAACGTTTTCTAATTAGGTGACTAACTTCATATTACTGTAAAAAATTTGTTAAAAAAATTCGCAAAATCAGCGGAAACAAAGCAACGGGACAACTAGCTAGCTAACGCAGAAACGGTTACTATTGCGACAGTAAACGTTGGCAGTATACATGCATTACACTCTGTACAGTGTGATGCTGGATGTTAACAATAGCTAGCCATAACAGAGTTAACAATTACAGTAAAATTACCAGCACGTTAGTTAGCGGTGTCTGTTCTTACCTCTTCTCGTATTTTCTTGCTAGCAAATCAGCTAGCTAGTCGTTAATTCTTCTTCACTTAACGTTAATGTACTGCTAATATGGTTAGCTATGTATTGTTCCCCTCGTCTCGATCCATACGCTGGATTCTGATTCCAATTGGCCTGGGTGCTTGCGTTATTTGTCGAGAGAATACCCAGCCAATGTTTTATCAAATTAACAAATAGCCATATTGGTTGATAACAATTGCATATTTAGGTTAAATTGCTGATGACCCAACTAGCGTTCGCTGGATTAATAGCCTACTCGTTTATTCGTGGGCTTCCACTGTTTTGTAATTCACAAACAAATGTCAACAAAACACCATTGACGTCACATTATTTTAACGATCGTCATATCCGTGAGAAGTGTGTAGTTTTTACCCCTATACCACGTTCATAGGCTAGGAAACTTGGATATATCCGACTTGCTAACTAGTTTAACGTGGAGTGACGGGGGAGAATGAAGGCGTTCGCTAGCTTGCTAGGGCGGCATGTAATCATGTGGTTGCCCTTGCCCCAATACGAATGATGTACTCTTTCAATTAGTGAATGGGAGTCAACTGGGCGTTAGCCTAACGTTAGCATTAGTTACGGAAATAAGAAGCTCAATAGTATATACATTTTCCACTTAATTTTTGTAATAACTTATTATATTGCAATATAGGGTGTGCACACTTATGCAACTAGGTTATTGTGAGTTTTTTCCACTCAAAGATTTCAGTTTGTTTTTCAATTGATTTTTATATCCACTCTATATACACAGCTGTAGAAGGGCATCAACTCAGTAGCAGGACTGGTATCTGCTCCTTTGGGTACGGAGGAAATGGAGGACCACTGCCAGAGCGTTACAAAATTTGTGGGCTGCTGGTATGCATGTTTCTGACCAAACTGTCAGAAACAGAGTCCATGATGGCCCGACATTCTCTAGTGGGAACTCTGCTCACAGTGCAGCAGCATGCAGCTCGATGAACGTAATGCTGCCTGCAACATCACCCAACGTGACCGGTTTGGCAGTGGGTCAGTGATGGTCTTGGAAGGCATATTCTTGGAGGGTCGCACCAAGAATGTGCTAGCCAGTGGTACCCTGACTGCCTTTAGATACCGGGATGAAATCCTCAGACCCATCATCAGACCTGATGCTGGTGCAGTGGGTCCTGGGTTCCTCCTGGTGCAGGACAATGCCCGGCCTCATGTGGCCTCATGTGTCGGCAGTAGATTGATGACCAAGGCATTGATGCTATTGACTGGCCCTCATGTTCCCAAGACCTGGATCAAATTGAGAACGTCTGCGACGTTATGTATCATGCATCCAACCTTACTAAGCGCCACAGACTGTAAACAAGTGGATGTATTTATTCATCATATAATTGGATGTATGTATTTATCAATAATTAAATAACGTACCTACAAATAATGATGATAGAAATGATTTTTTTAGTTTCTCAATTCTAGTGTTAGCCAAAGGAAATGTTTATTAAAGAAAGAGGTAACACCCTGTGTCTGATTCTCAAATCGCAAACTATGTCTCAACCCATAGAACGTTTTTCCAAGATAGTTTACTATTTCTGGTGCATTTTCGTATGCGTTCGTGCATGCTTTTGGGGGTAAAATAGAGCACATCTCCTTGCGCTGAGTTAAGTGGAGGGGTTTCCATGATTCTCTCCTCTTCACCGCACGAAAAGGTCAGTTATCGCCACGTATATTGATTGGCTAGTTATTGTATCAATCTCATTAATGAATGAAAAAACAATGTTGTGCCATGAAATAGTTGTCACTGCAAATCTCTCTCGCTAGCAACTGCTCAATTCTTAGGACTATTCCTAGTAAAGTAGGCCTACTGGCTAATAAGATCTTCAAATGGCCAGTGGCAAAAGGCATTAAGTTCATAGATGCTATTTGTGGTGGAAGTACACTTCATAAGAAAAGTTAGACTGTTCAACACAATGCTTAATAGTGTCTAGCTAAATATTCAAATTTGGTGTGATGTCAATTCGTCACAAAATCATCTAATGTTGAGACGCAATTTAATGACTAGGTGGCACTTCCCAAACAGTCCCAATGGCATACTATCTTCCCATCTTCTAAACAGTATGTACTTGTAGTATGTAGTGCGATTTGAGATTCAGACAAAGTTACACCAAGTTAACCATGCAGCGTTCACCTGTAAAGGTATGACGCCGGTACTTAGTATAAAAGATCGTAAATTTATAGCATTTAAACAGCATACACTTTGTTGTTTTTTATCGTGCCATCAGTCGTTCTCGTGTCCTAAAGTAGAAACAGCAAATACACAATAATAACAGTACATTTGCATTCAAATATAGTTTACATATAGGCAATATAATATTATCTCTGAATCTAGTCGGTGACTTTAGTCACCAGTCGAACGTACCCAATCATGTCAATGAATGAGATGCATTCTGGGACAGTGTCATGGCAGCCCGCAAGTTTGTTCTACCTTGTACCCTTTTGAGCTAAGCGCTCCTGTTCTTGGAATTGTGCTTACATTTCTGCGAAAACGTCTAAAAATATGTTTCACTTACTTTGTAATAGAGTAAGCAACACTGCATCGGTGCGCCCCCTCTATTCCCGCTGGAATAAAACACAGGACTTTTGGAGACAGCCACGGTAGGACAACTGGCAATTTGGCTAATGCCGGGGCAGGTAGTCAGCTGAACAGATGAAATACACGGCTGTCAGGCTAGCTACCTATCTGTCTATGTAAATACTTTGCGCTAAAATAATCGATAAACGATTTTAGTCCAAGTCCGTATCGAAGTTGTGGTGTTATTTATTCAGTGTCCACCTGGTGTTGTATTTTTTTTGTTACTGTTGTCAAGTTCATGTTGCCCTACTATGAGTGGCAACAGTGAACGGACTGCACCTTAAGTGTCACAAAATTGAGGTTCAGTGACCACGTTCTCTTCCAAGTTCAAAGGTGGCATCACCACCAAAAGGAAATGTGGGCCATTCTTTGGGTCCTGAAATTTATGTATCTTATTAAATCTACATTTTATATGTGATCTCCAGTCGACCAACAAGATTAGATTAGATTAAGCTTTATTGTAATTTAACTGTACAAGAACAGACCAACGAAATGCAGTTAACATCTAACTAGAAGTGCAAATAGAAGTTCAAAGTATATGTATTTTACATGTGGTATGTATAGATGAGCAGTGAAGGCAAATACTAAATGTGCAATTAAGACAAATAGAGGAGGGCAGAGAATGTAGAAGCATTACGTTTAGTGTATGTTACAAGTGGGGTAATAGTTGTACGGGTACCACTGGCACATTCTAATTGGCATTCTAGATGTGCAATTAAGGCAAATTGAAGGTACATGGTCGAATGTGCAACCATATGCAAAGATAGCAGCAATGAGGTAGACATGCATATGTAACAACAGTAAAAATGCAAGCATGATTTCAGTTCTAAAGGTGCAAAGAGGCAAATTGAATGTACAAAGTACATGTGCAACTGAAATGCAGGGATAGCAGCAGTGAGGTTCCTGAGGTAGACATGTACCTGTAACAACTGAAGACATCCAATATCAGACTATAAGGCAGTGTCGTGGGGGAGGTATGGGGGGATGGTTAGTACAAAGGGAGTAGTGCAACAAGGTCCCCAGTTAACGCTCACCAATTTTATAAATTTTTCTCAGACTTGCACAAGATCAAACTAATAACATAGGTATATTATAACCAAATTGACTTGATGACTGTCTAATATAGTCTAGAGCAGGTATGGGCAACTTGGATGGTGGTAGGGGCCACAGAATTTGTATACTGGTCCTCAGGGGACCGCAGATTTAATTTCGAACACAGACACATGTCCATGTTTTGTATGTAATTACTAACAAATGCATTAAAGTACACTAGGACTGATTGTAGTTAACGTATATCTGGGCAATTTTTTTATGTTATTAAATATGTTAACCCTTTGAACGCTATAGGTTTTTTTGGCTGTTTTCACTACGTTCATAATTTGGGCTTGTACACAGACTCCTGTAATAGGTATCAAGTGTTTTATGGCTCAAACATCAGCACACTCTCAGCTACACTTCGAAAAACATCACAACAGCTTTCTAAGACCCTGCGATTACTGTTTTAAAAGTTTTTCCAGCATAGATTTTGGTTCCAATACTATGTTTACAATAAATGATCAAACATGATATATCTATTTTTTGTGCATATATATATACCTTTACTGTTTTCTAAATTCATCTGAGGGCTGGACAAAGAGGGGGTGGGGGCTGCATGCGGCCCTGTGGGCCGCCAGTTCTCCATGCCTGGTCTTGAGTAAGTATTTCATCTTTGAAACCCCAAACTGTTTCTTCTTTGTTTCAGATTACGGCTGTACACAACAAAATGTGTCAGCACAGGCAATGGCTCTGGAAAGCCTGGTAATGTTGCTAGACATATCTGGGGTCTGGCTCAAAGAACAGTCCGCCAATCTTCCTGCAGGAAAGTGAGATTGCCATCGGGGGGCCTTCAGTTTATCTTGGGACCACTGGTTCTTACTGTCTCTGCTCGCTTACTTGGTAATATAGCATATTGTCAAGCAGATGTAAACAACAACATTCTATTAGAGCTTCAAGCCAAAGAAAATGAGCCTGAATTTGACTGGAATATCCTGTGGGAGTTTGTCAAACCCCAGCTGTTTGGCCTTCTTGGTGCTGTTGTGGTGAGTTAATTTTATGGTAAATTTATGGGTTAAGACCGCTCACAACTAGGCGACTACAGAACATGAGACAGTAATTCTTACATTCTGGTTAGATTCGATTCGATTAAATGTTATTGTCATTGAACAAATACAAGTACAGTACAATGAAATGCAGTTAGCATCTAACCAGATGTGCAAATAGAAGAAGGCAAAATTTACAAGTGTTAAGTATATGTATATTACAAGTGGAATGTATAGATGTGCAAAGGTAAATGCAGTACAAATTGCAATACTAAATGTGCAATCAAGGCAAATAGAGGAGGGCAAACACTTTACAAGTATTTAGTATAGTGAATGCTACAAGTGGGATAAATAGTTGTGCGGGTACAAATGGCGACTCTAAATGTGCAAACTAGGCAAGTTGAAGGAGTAGGGTAGCATGGGCAGAGATAGTCATGTATATGTAACAACTAAAAAATGCAAGTACTATAGCAATTCCAAGTGTGCAAGGAAAGCAAGTTGAAGGTGCAAGGTGGCATGTGCAACTGAAATGCAGGGATAGTGGCAGAGGTTCCTGAGGTAAACATGTACCTGAAACAGCTGAAAACGACCTTATTAGAAAAAGCATTGTCAGAGTCCGATACAAAGTAGCGAAACCAGTCCCTGAGAGGTGGGGGGTATTATTAGTGATTGGTCACAGAGTTCAGCAGGGTTAGACTATTAAGCCTAACACAACTTTCAAGGCATTGGTCTGCTGCATTTGTACAGTATTTCCTGGCTGTATTTTCAAATACAATGGCAGCATAAAACATGAACTTCAAATATTTCCTACTAATTGTGAGGGAATTTTGTTGTTAATATTAGCCAATTGTTAAAACAAACTGCACAGACAATAAGTAAGCACATTCCTGCTTGTTGAAATTATTACAATATCTATATCTTGTTTAAGACAGACATTCTATAGGAGCAAAGAGATCAGTCTGATGTTTGGGCAACTGGATAGCTTAAAACGTGCAAACTCCCGTTTTTGTTGATATTATTGTATTTCATTTCCCAGTGCTGGAATGTTAAATGATTTCAGGCCCACTGCATTTGAGTTGAATTAACCAATCACATTTGTTCCCTAGCTTGCTTTTGGTGCTGCTATCTTGAATATTCAAATCCCTCTGATGCTGGGTGATCTGGTGAACATAGTGGCACGTTACATGAGAGAACATACTGGAGATTACATGAGAGAGATGAGGGGACCTGCTCTGAAGTTGCTGGGATTGTATGCTCTACAAGTATGTTGTTTGTCACAAATGAATTGTCTTCCATTTTAACATTTTATTGTTGATTGAAAAGTGTATCTCTGTATAATATAGTAATTAACTCTGTCTTTGCTGTAGGGTCTGCTGACTAGTGGTTACATCATCCTGCTTTCCAGGGTTGGGGAGCGAGTAGCAGCAGACATGAGAAAGACCCTTTTTCAATCTTTACTAAGGTATACACAGTTGCAGTATTGTATCTTTACTGAAAGCAATTGTTACAATACACCAGTATTCATCTGTTCAGTATAGTTGCTTATTAGTGGGCCCTTGACCCTAGTCTTTAACCCCTGTTCAGCTGTCACATTGCTTACACAAGACTTACATTTTTGCTTCAGGCAAGATGTAGCCTTCTTTGATGCCAACAAGACTGGCATGCTAGTGAATCGTTTGACCGGTGATATTCAGGAGTTCAAGTCCTCTTTCAAACTGGTCATCTCTCAGGTACACAGTTATTTATTCGATAATTAGGAGTAGTTCAGGAGTCAACATTATGTAACATCATTATAAAGGCCTATTTCCATTGGGGTCCCCTAAGCACTTTTTAATTACATTAACTGCACCTATTCAGTATTTTCTTTAACACTCAGTATCTTTCATTTGATAACTTTTGCTCACATTTAAAGAAAGGCCACAAGAGGAAAATTGAATGATCTTGCTCGTTTTACTCTTCTGCAGGGCTTGCGGAGTGTAACTCAGACGGTTGGGTGTTTTGTATCCCTCTATCTCATCTCTCCTAAACTCACTGGTATGACAGTTGTGATACTCCCCTGCCTAGTGGGAGCTGGAGCTCTGATTGGCTCATTCCTTCGTAGGCTGTCTCGATTGGCTCAAGAACAGGTAACACTCATTCTCACTCTGAAACACATTTGAAAAAATGCAGCGTGGACTTAGCAGTCATTTTACTGAATTTTTATGAGAGCTACAGCATAGAGAAGTGTGCTGACCATAGGTGTTTGCTGTCTGGCTTAAGAGTAAAGTACTGCATGTGGGTGTTTAGGTGTCAAGAGCTACAGGGGTGGCAGATGAGGCCCTTGGCAATGTGCGCACAGTGAGAGCCTTTGCTATGGAGGAGCGAGAAATGCAGTGAGTGACAATCTATGAATGTCCGGACACAGACAAAATCAAGTGTAATATTGATTTCACTTAAAACTTGAAAGAGATGAATAATTTTAGTGCACGCTAGAGTGATTGTGTGTTACTGTTTCTGTTTTGCAGGTTATATGCCTGGGAAGTGGATAAGTCTTGCGAGATGAATGAATCTTTAGGCTCAGGGATAGCTGTTTTCCAAGGAATGTCAAATATAGTCCTGAACTGTGAGTTCCTTTTATCGTTGTAATATGGCATTTCTAGGTAAATGACAAGAAGTTTTGAGAGAGTCAGTCAGAAGTCAATCAGGTTCAATACAAGTTGCTGCAAGGAGCTTTTTTGTTAAAGACAAATTAAGTCCAGCAAGCCTTTTCTCCTCAGGCAATTATATCCTAAAATGGAAAACTTGTGACAGTGTCAAAGCAGGCACACTTAATAAGGAATAATTGTTCTGTCAACAATGTCAATAGACCTTGTAGTAATTAAGGTACTATCAGGAATAACTGTTCTATTACCAATGTTGCTGAATCCCGTAGGATTTCTAAACAAGGCACAGCAATTACTGGCATGCATACATGGCTAAGACTACCAGTTCATTAATCAGTACATTATTAATCAAATGTCATGGAAAATAAATCACAAAATGTCTCTATAGCCATGTACAAGGAGTGAAACCTTTCCAGAATGTACGGCTGAAGTATTTCCTTTTTTTCAGGCATTGTTTTAGGCACAATTTTTGCTGGTGGGTCTTTGATGGCGGGTGATGAAATGTCTCCAGGTGACCTTATGTCTTTCTTGGTGGCTTCACAGACGGTTCAGAGGTACATTACTTACTGTCAGCAAAGATTCAATTTAGGGTGATCTCTAACTTGTTAAATGCTTCCATGATCATAAGGAAGTGTTTAATGTACATTAAGTGAACAATAAAGCTTGACCTTTCGTTACGTTGTTTTTCTCAGGTCGCTGGCCAGCATCTCTATCCTGTTTGGCCAAGTGAGTTTAGTACAATGAATTATATGAATTTATACATTACTCTATTAATTAGTCAGGTTTCACAAAACACATTACCTTTGGTCTTTGCTTTTTTCTGTACCCTACAGTATACAACTTTCACAATTCAATTTCAATTAGACTATTGTCATTGCATGTTAAACTATGTATATTATCACATTAGACATGGCAACAGCAGTGGTTGAACTGACAGCACTAAAACAACAACTCTAATAATTATGTTGTTAACAATTACTGTTTTTTATTATTCTGATGCTCTCATCCAGAGAATCTTAAAAGTGTTCCGCTGAAACCCACAGCAATGATGTGGTGACATCAGTAGATTAATAATAATGAGAATACATATAAATGGTTACTATTATTGTTGAGTTATTATTGGAGCAGGCCAGTCTCACTCGGATTAAAAAGGCATATGGTATGAAAAGTAAAACAGGATGGCAAATAATCCTAGCTACAATTGTTATGTTTGCACTTGTCATTGAATGTCCCTGAGGTTTGGCAGCCAAAAAGATAAAAATGTTGTGTGCTTAGTAATGGCTGTAAGCAACTATAAGAACCTACCCTTTCTCCCAGATGGTGAGAGGCCTGAGCTCTGGGGCCCGTGTTTTTGAGTACCTGTCTTCAGAACCGAGCATTCCTCTGTCAGGAGGAGGCCGCATCCCATCCAAGTCCCTGACAGGACGGGTGGACTTCATGAACATCACTTTCAGGCAAGAACACATCAGGAAGTCACAAGGAACACACACCTCAAATATATTATCATGATGGTCTTACTGTGGTTGGGTAGAATGGGCAGGCTTTAATACAAACATTGGGCAACATCCATAGATACTGGCAGAGATGTACAAAGCAGGATCTCAGATTTGCCACTTTGTACATGGTTGGAGAAGTAGTTAATTCAATTACTCTATACATTTGGGTGTTAGTGGAATATACTTTTTATTTGCCTGTTGAAATCATATATTTTTTTCTATTTTCTTTGTTTTGTCACAGTTATCCAACAAGACCTGGCCAACCAATCCTGAAAAACTTCAACCTCATCATCCCCCCCTGTAAGACTGTTGCCATTGTTGGAGAGTCAGGAGGAGGTAATGTCCATGTGTGTGCCTGATTAGTCAATAACGTGTTTTTTCTTTCTCAAAATCTGGAACCTAATTATATACAAAGATAAAAATAGTCATATCTTAACACACAATGTGGATAAAGTATGATTATATAAATCAGACCAAAACTCTGTTTTACCATGTAACATTTAAAGATGTTACATGGTAAAACATTAACAGTAAAGTAATACATTGGCAGGAAAGCAACTATTCTAAAGCGATGTACTTATTTATTGTATATTATTAGCAAAAATACATTTAAAAAAAAGTTACAGTTTCACAACCGTATTTATAAAATGACTTCAGCTATGGCTCTCATACTACAGGAAAGTCCACTGTGGCTTCCTTGCTCGAGCGTTTCTATGACCCCAGCAGCGGTGTTATAATGTTGGACGGCCTGGATATCCGGACACTGGATCCATCTTGGCTCAGAGGGAAAGTCATTGGATTCATCAGTCAGGTGACTATTGCAGGATAATCATTCAACTCATAGCTTGAAGTTTTTTTTTAATTTGTGCTTGGTTATGATATGACCTTTTTGTCAAAATGGTAAAAAACATGGTTTGTTTGTGTATATTTTCCTCACCTGCTTGCAGGAGCCTGTTCTGTTTGGCTCCTCTGTGATGGAGAACATTCGCTTTGGTAAGCCGGAGGCCACTGATGCCGAGGTAATCCATGCTGCCAAGCAGGCCAACGCCCACCGCTTCATCACAGGCTTTCCAGATGGGTACAACACATTGGTTGGTAAGTGACCCGCAAAGAATGAACCCAGACACACATGCTCATTACTATTTATAGAGGCCTTTTAACGTGCTTTACGGTACACACTTTTATAGAACACCGTATCTCTACCGACACACAGGTGAGCGAGGAGTGACTATGTCCGGGGGCCAGAAGCAGCGTATCGCCATCGCCCGTGCTCTCATCAAGAACCCTAGCATCCTGATCCTGGATGAAGCCACCAGTGCCCTGGATGCAGAGTCGGAGCGTGTGGTACAGGAGGCTTTGGACCGGGCCACCACAGGACGCACCGTGCTCATCATTGCCCACAGGCTCAGCACCATCCAGAGGGCCGACCTCATCTGTGTCATGAGCAATGGGCGCATCTTAGAGGTGAGTTGCACAGGAGAGTAGAGATGTGTTTTTGTTTATCCCGTTGTTGTTCCTGTCCAGATGTTGGACACGCTTACCAATCATTTTCTCGTCATTGAAATTATAGTAAATTGCTTTTTAGCCACTACATTTTTTTACCATTAAATATGTATTGCTAATGTAACTAGGTCATTTTTTTATTTGTGTGACATAACCAGTGTAAACCGTATAGTGATTTTACACTAGACAACTTGGCTGTGAAGTTGTATGTCTAACAGGTATCTTGTCTCTTCCTAGGCCGGAACACACATTGAATTGCTTAGTAAAGGAGGGCTGTATGCTGACTTGATCCGCAGGCAGAGATCAGATGGACAGAAGTGAACACTACAGTACATTCATAAAGCACAGGGCTGTAGGCCTACAGCCTTTGTCTAGAAAGAAATTATACCTTCATGTATAGTCACAAGTTTCATGCTGGTGTAGAAAAGAAATATGATATTTATACAATCCATATGTATGGGTGGACCAACTAAGACTTATTTTATTGTGGTCTAAGGCTTGATAATGATAAACACCTGGAAATTGCTGGTGTTTATAATTTGTTGTTAATAGGAAGATTATTCTAATTGTACAGTATTTCAATGTTTTTAACCTGTCCTGTATAAATGAGTATATTTTGCAATACTTTTTCAATCTTGAGTCTTTCATCTTGGGAACAAAAACTATAGTGGGGTGTCTCTGGTACGGAGGTCTTCCTTTTGTACTGCCTCTGATGCAGTGTATCTCCAGTAGTCGACAGGGAGTTTTAGAAATGCTTTTATAGGCATCTGCCATTTCATGTTGTCAATGGCACGTAAGAACAAAAACTTGGGCTCATGCTTTGATATTCATTATGTGTAAATGTAAAACCAAAGCAATGAAAAAACGAATGGTTCTATTTAAAGGTGGCTGTGAATCTTACCCATTTGAATAGCTTCCCTATATTTCAATAAAAGCTGGGAATGCCTCTTACAAGAACACAGAATGTCCCATACAATCAGGAGGGAACCTCAGTGCCAAGCCCAATGCCATTTAAATATATATTGAATCATAAAAGCATGTATGGAAGATATCAGTAAATGGAGAGGGACCTTGTTCTGAGGAATTATACCAGCCTAACTGATCACCTTTCCTCCGTACTTGGACATCAGTATTGTAGACCAATGTTGCCCTGGAGAATTACATCAGGCTGAATGAACACTGTCCGTGTACATTGGTATTGTGGAGTAACCTTGCTAAAGTTTTCAAACATTGAACACTATAGGTACAAAACAATCTCTTTTCTCGTTAAATATCTGTTAATTTAAAAGATTGACCAACATTTTTTTTAAAGAAAATGCTATATCGAGAAACGATTTGACAGTTTTGTATCCTCCGAGTCGTTCAACAATGATCAAGGGTTAGACTTCTAGTGATCGGTTAATCGCTTCACAAGTCAAGAATGACCTCGGAGATCGTTCAACAGGAATACGTCTGGAAGACCAGACTCACTAGAGTTGGCCAGTTTTAATCAAAACATTACGGGGGCGGTTCTTCGAGTGGGCTGTCTCGGTCCCTGTACTGTCTCTGATACTAGCTAGCACGTCATTATAGCTGAGAACAGCTAGCTAGCTAACGTTAGCTATCAAAACAACCCCAATCCCTGGGGCTGCATTTAACAAAATATGCAAAAGTATGAAAAGCTTGAGAAGATTGGAGAGGGTACGTGTGCCTGTTTCTTTCATAGGGTTTTGTTGTAGCTCAGATTATAACTGGTGTGATGTCGGCATC